>CAAKHG010046041.1:0-16167 GCA_901007715.1 Dactylopterus volitans
CGGAGCGACGCGAGGCTCCGGCGGGACTTCCGTCACTTCCACCGGCGGCGTTCGCGCTCTGTCAGCGGGGTGAGTGGCTCGTTTCGGCCCGCGGCGGGGGGCCGGGAGGGGTGGTAGAACCGGCGGATTCGGCCGTGTGTGTGTATGAGTGTGTGTGAGTGTGTGTGTGTGTGTGTGTGTGAATTACGCATCATGCCACCTTACCGACCGAAGGTGCAGCAGGTGACCGAGCGAAGCCGCTTTTTTGTGCGGGGCAGTTTTGCGCGAGGACAACTTTAAACCGAAATTGTGAAATAAAAGTTTTTTTTTTTTAAAGAAGAAACTTTTTGATGGAGTTTGATCTCCTTCTTAAAGTTTTTTTTTTTTTTTTTTATCTCAGTTTCACGATTTCAACAGCCGCTTCGCTCATTTTTAAGGCTCGTGTGCGTCGGAATGAGCAGTTAAAGCACCTTTTTAATGAGCATGCGCAGTGACGATGGGACCAATCTCATCTTGGTTTAATATAAGTTAAAAAAAAAAAAAAAAACATGTTGGTGAACTTCAAGGATTATGATGAATTTTTAGTTTGACTTCAGTAGTAATTTTCAGTGGAAAGAACAGACTTGCTGTTTTGCAGACATAAATACAGATGAGCCATAACATTATGACCACTGCGTGTCCACCATAGAGTATAATACAACAGCCCTGCAATCAGTTCTCCCTTCAGGAGGAGTTTTATGTTGAATTTATGATTGAATGTGTGTGAGAGAGGTGTTGACACATTTGAATGATTGTTATTGGGACTGCGATTTGTGACGCTGTTTGAACTGGGAGGCGTCCCTAATATTTTGGTCACCCCGCTCTTGTGCATTTAAAGTGACAAGCTGTATGAATTCTTGGCCTTTTCTGCACCGGCGGTTGCTTTCCGGTTTTCCCGCTCACCTAAACAACGTTCAAACCACCGCGCGGTGCCGTGTATTTTGTCACCATAATTTGTAAGAGTGGGGTGACCTAAATATTAGGAACACCTCTCAGTATATGTGAGTGTTTTTTGGAATCGTTCCCGAGCTGAAGTGCTTCCGCGTAAGCGTGACGTTGCACGTGTGTGTGGGCCTCACTCGCTCAGCGCAGGTGATTGTCTTTTTTTTTCTTTTGGGAGAAGATTAACTGCCGCGTTTATTAAACGCCGCGCGAACTGCAGGCTCCGCTTTCACCGGGTGGGAGCGTGAAGAGCACCCTGCCCGGTGCTGAACTCCTGACATCAGCAGGAGGGGGGGTGGAGGGGGACGCAGCATCGCCGGCGTCGGGTTCGGTCTTCCGGCGGCCCGAGTGCTGCCTGGCGGAGCTGAAACCCAGTCAGGCGAGGAGGGCTGCTCTCATCCCAGAAGCCCTCCGACGGCGCGGAGCGGCGCGCTTCGGCTCGGCGGCGGGATCGACTTTCGCCCAGCTCGCCCTTGAGTAATGAGATGGATTAGTCTTCATTAGAGCCCCCTCTCCCCCGTCCACGTCCAAACTTCACGAGCGCTTCCCCCTTTTCACCCTTATGTAACCCCCTTGCCGAGCCTGCACACACACACACACACACACGGTTTCTTGGATTATGGATTTGAGGTGAACAAGAATCGGCACCGGCAAATCGCCGCAAGCAGCTTACGGCCGCTGAATGCGAGCGTTGGATCGAGGGTCCCGAGTCCTTCCTGGACCTGCGGGGAACGAGGCGCTGAATCTTGTGGAGGATTTCTGGAGGTGTCCGATTGGTTGTCAGGGAACGCCGGGGAAGCAAACCGGGGAAGGGTCACAAATTACAGTGATTTCTGTCAGCCGGGTGGAATTTCAGGAATTATAATCTGGACACGGCCGGCACTCAAGATGTTAATCTCGGAACATCTCATGGTGGCTTTTCCCGATTTCATCTGCCCGGCATTGCTGCTGGGGTGGAGGAAGGAGGGGCGGGGGGGGAGGGGTGGGGGGGGGGGGGGGCTTCTACCGTGGCACAAGCTGTCACTTCCTGGAATGAGCGGATGACATATAAGGGGTGTCGCTGCACAGGGAGGGAGGGGCGGGGTGAGGGGTTTTAGGGGTTGGAGGGGTGGGGGTGCGGGGACAAAAATACCCCAGGGAGCCCGGTGTCGCTGCCGCCGGCCCAGCAGATGGGCTGCTGTCAGACGAGCCAGGCCAAGTCGAGCTCTGCCACGTCAGATGATTTTCCAACAAGGGAGGGGGGAAAAAAGCTGGAACGTGAAGTGAGGGAAGACCGGAACGGAGGGATGAGCTTCAGTCCTGGATGATGCAGCGCCGCGTGTCATGAACAAGTCAAGACGAGTAAATTAGTGGAGCTGGAGCTTCGCGGTCTCTTTCATCGTATGTGGCGGTGAAGCCAAAACGTCTCGAGGTTTTTTTTTGGACGCGGAAAATCGGACACGAGCGCGGCAAGCTGAGCTCGGAAAAGGCAAGAGCGAGTTTTTCACGTTTTTCTTTCGACTTTCAATCGAGTAAACAAAAGCTCCGAGCCAATCGCGTAGCGGTCAGTACAACGCGTCGGCCCTGCGGTAAATTATGAACTGAGCTGGGTTATACGCTCATATGCATGAGGGTGACCAAAATATTAGGGACGCCTCACAGTTCAGCAGCATCATAAGCTACAGTCCCGATAACGATCATTCAAACATGTCAACACCTCTCTCACACACATTCAACCAAAATCCAACATGAAACTCCTCCTGAAGGGAGAATTTATTGCAGGGCTGTTGTATTATACTCTATGGTGGACACGCGGTGGTCGTAATGTTTTGGCTGATCGCTGCATGTAGTCAAGACGATGAATAAATTGTATTAAATGTATCACAAGTAGAAAACTGTCGGCGTCTGACTTGCGTCCAGCATGTTCAGTGAGCTTGACCTTTTGAAATCTGGAGAAAAATTCCCTCCCCGGCATTCCGGGAATATCTCCTCGACAAGAATGATGCAGGTTTCATTGGAGTTGACCTTTCACCTTTTGCACACGGAATGCTGCTTTAGAGCGTTGAGGCATTTTCAAGGTCGAGGTCAAGTTTAATGTCCCTGAGCGGTCATTTATGTAACAAAGAGCAGAGCGTGGAACAGAACAGTGGCTGTGCACACACACACACACACATAAGTAAAATAAGTATAACAGGATATTGTTAAAATGTTACTTAATAGAGCAACGGTCGCATGGATGAACGAACCTTTAAGTGTCTTGGGATGAGATATCATTTGTTTGGTTTTTTTGATACATTGATATTCAAGATGTTCACGGTGGTCACTAAAACCATCCACTGGGCTCCTTTAAATTGAAATAATTTTATTTTTCGGACACGTTTTCCTCTTTTTTATTCCTATTTATACGCATCAGTTATCGCCAGGTTGACCGACAAAGTTCCGAGAAGATGCACACTTCATCTATCAAGAATAAATCACGTCGCCGCCATCATTTCATGTTGAGACGTATATTTCATTCCAACTTTATGGGCGGCGGTGTACAAAATATGGGCACGAGCGGAGCGTCATCTGCAAACGTAGCGATTCGTCCACCTGCATTATGCCTTTTTTTTTTTTTTTTTTTGCAAAATTTCGTCACAATAAGCAGATGATATGGAGATTTATGGCCGCGAATTGGTGTTGGCGAGGTCGCGCTGGCCCTCGGACCTTCAGCCTTTTGACTACCAATCTCAAATCGGTTCACCCGCGAGCATGAATTTGCGCCGTTCCCGAGGTATCGGGAATCACGAGAGCAGGACGGACGGGTGGACGGACGACCGGAGAGCGCTAACGCTTCCCGCCTCAGCATGGCCGGCGCCGAGGGCGTGACAACCAACGAGACGCAGCCAGTAAAAACCGATCCGGTCGAGCGCAGGAACCAATACCGACCCGGCGATAATGAGAGAGCGGCCGTGAAGTTGCGTTCGGCCCGTCAACTTCTTCAGGTTCTTTCATCAGCAAAAAAAAGCCTGAGGGGAAAAAAAAAACTGTAAGAGCTTTTGTCATTAATCTGCTTTAATGCGCTAATTCCTCAAACAGTGGGTGTGGCTTTTGTTTACCTCAGCTGCACTAGCGGCTTTTGTTGGCTTTATTTGGAAATAACTTTGATTTTAGTATATTTGCTGGCGTTTACTCCCATTTTTGAGGATATGAGACCCGGCTTTTACCTTACGAGTGGCTTTTATTGGAAATATGGTCATTGTGTTTCCATCTTCTTCTTCTGTAACTTTTTTTTTCTGTACATACATACCGGCTAACTACTTCTACATACTTTAAGCTACAGAAACCATTCGCCAATCGTATATACAGCCTTGGGCGCACGTTTAATTCTTCCGTTAACTTTTCAAGCTTTTTCCTTAAAAATAAAAAAAAACGCCATTGAAAGAACCGACATGCTTTGATGTTGCTAACCTTTTTTTCCGCTTCGGTAGCCCCCATCACCGTGGCAACCACGCTTTAATAGACCAAGCGGCGTCATGAACGTGCATGCTGTCGCACAGTCGTGACATTAAAGCTGCTTTCTGGGTTTTATACACTGCAGATATTCAGCTTCATTCTCCGAGTGAACTTTGCATGTTTTTGCAGTGGCTCATTAAAGCGTTTCAGGGTTTATGATTTACACAAATTACTCTTTAAAAAAAAAAAAAAAAGTGTCACAATTATACTCTACTCAGCCTTATGGAGCTTTTAAGCTTCTTTTTGGTTGAGCTGGACCATATTGTTCGTTCTTACAGCCTCATTTACAGATAAAAAGCAGATTAATAACTCACGCTGGCACCAAACGGCAGACAAGGTTTCCTAACTAGAAGGAAGGAAGGAAGGAAGGAAGGAAGGAAGGACAGAAGATGAGTTACCACTTTGAAATCCAGATATTCTTCTCGGGAGATGCAGCTAAAAGAACAGTGATTGCTATTTAGAGGCGAACTCCTCACATAGTGAGAAACAAGACTCTAAATGAGGGCTAACGCGAAAACGCTAGAGCAGGTGTTTGCTAGCAGGCTAGCCGCAGAAGCTAACGGCTTGTTTTCGGGGAGGAGGGGGGCGTTTCAGACAAACACAAATAAATTGAGCTTGAAAGTTTAAGTTTGTTCTCCGCGAGTTCCTCCGAACCTTCCGCCCTTCAGGTCGGCATTGCAGCTTTGGAGCTGCGCCAGGGAACATAAACATCAAGCGAAGGACTCTTATTGTTTTGATAGCGAGTTTGATAACTGCTGATAGCCGCTGTGATGTTCTCCCGTGACTCACCGGATAAGAGCGCGCTCCTTTGCGCTCCTTCGTAAGAGCTATTGAATCAGCGGGAAAGTGCAAGTCCTTTCAGTCCAGAGTCGGCTGCTGCATTCAAACATCTGTGCATAAAAGAAAAAAAAATGTTGATTTTTAATATTGAGACGCGTAACGGAGACTGAATGTGGAGCTTTATGAGAGAGTTACGTACTGTATATATCTCATCAAGGTTCTTTCCTGCCATACAGTCTCGGCGCTCTCTGCTCATCCGTGAGGAAAGTACAGCCCACATCTCCCATCATGCCCTGGCCTTAGTATTTTGATAAGATAGCGGTTTGCGTACAAAGTTGCTGTAATTCCGTTTACTAACAAATGGCTGGCTGGTGCAATGTATTAGACAGGTGGAGCACCAATGACAGTACACCGTCGTAGCCAGCCAGGGGGGTTGTGCCAGCCATCAACCGGAGGGCGCCCACCTGCTGGACATAATTTGCCATTACAACAGAGTGATACTTTAATAGTGTGTAATCTGAAATGCAGCTCAGTGGAAGCACCTAATATTGGGGCTTATGAGCCATTTTTCCATTGAGACCAATATGTCGGTGACGCGCAAATATCGGCCGAAAATATCGACCAGCCGATAAATCGGTCAAGCTTGCCAGCAGCAGGCCTGCGGCATGTGTGCAGATTTTTTCTGCTGATGCTGACATATCTGTGACATACAGATGTTAGAGTGCATAACTGAAATGGTAGGAAGAGTTTAGTGTTCCGACGGGCTCGTGTAAATCCTGGCGGCTTCCCCGCTTGTCGGCACCGAGCTCTGAGTTGTTGCGCGCGGAGCCGCGTGAAGGACTCGTCGGTCATCCGTCAGGAAAGTGGCGGTCGACTGGACTTTGGCGGCGGCTTGCGCGCAGCCCCTAAATCACCCATGTGCGCTCCAGTGGATAGAAGGTCTTAGCCTGCAAAAATCAATACTTCTTGAGCACACGTGGGTCCAACTTCATTCATATCAGATTAATACTTCAATCTTTGTAGCTCATGAAAAAAAAGACAACTGACATGCATATTTAATTCACACTGATGTAACTGCGAGTGCTGAACTGGGCTCAGGTTCCGATTGAAGAACGTGGATCCGGGTTTTTCTGTAAGGCACATTTAGTCTTTCTTAAGAAAGATCAGATACAGATTCAGAGTCCTTTTATTTGAAATTACGTTGCGAACTCGGTAGAAGGCATCTCAAGTTGCATGAATCCAAAATGCATATACAAGGTATAAAAGGCAATATAAGACAAAAAAAATTGACTGATTGTACATGTTGCACATCGAGTGCTGCAATTGAATGGATATAATCACCTTATATTGCACATGGCTGACATATTTGGATCTTCATGGTTAGTGCTGATTCGCTGTGGAGGGTTTCAGGTCCAGAGTTTTATTGCAGTTTTGCAGAAGCTGTTTAAGAGTCTGTCCAAACGCAACCAATTAAAGTTGGGATCTGCTTTGGAACTCCGCTTATTTTTCCTAGCTACCAGAGGTCCGATAGCTCCTCTTAGACCCATTTCCGTTTATGTTTGCGGTACGACATGGACGAAGCCTTTTTGGGGTGTTGTGTCACAACAACTGTTGGCAAACGCTGAGACTTAATCCAGCCCCGAACCCCGACGGTGGGTGGTGTTAATGCTGCGAGGATTAGGAGTTTGATTTCAGGGCTCACTTAAAGCCCGTCGCGCAGCAAGCAAACATATGGCGTTCAGGCGGGGACCGTGTGTCTGAGCGGGCCGCGGCGTATCGCATGTCTCTGCAGCCCTGCCCTTACATATATAGATCACACCCCCAAGCATAGATATCGGAAGCTAATACTAATTTACAAATGAAGCAGGCCTTGGTAGTGGCTCGCACAATTTCCGAAAGTCCGGTTTTGAAACGACAATATCGGCCTGCGGGCCGCTTTTACAAAAATACATTTGTAAAAATAAATGTGTGAACACAAATGCGGGCACCCGCGGAAGTGACGGTGTAAAATCGCAGGTTTGGACCGCGTGTGAAATCGGCTCAAATCTTAGTCGGGGGATCCAAGAAGTGCTGATTTCTGGTAGCAAATTTTCCCACTAGATTTCCGGGGGAGTTTCATAGTGAGGGTCCACAAAACCTCAAGGGTCTGTGAGGGTTTTCCAAGGGGAGCAGTTGCGCATCTCTTTTCCGCACAAGGAGTCCGAAGCGGCGTCACTGATCTGACCTCGAACACGGCAACAAGGAACCATCTTACCTTCTCAATGACGATCTCCGAACCGTTTTGATGGGATGGATGGCAGCTCCGTCCTTCCTGCGCTGCACATCGCGCGCCTGTTGTCGCGCGCCTGTTGTCGCGCGCCTGTTGTCGCGCGCCTGTTGTCGCGCGCCTGATGTCGCGCCTACGTCACTCCTTCTCCACCAGTACCAACAACAAGCACGCGTAGATGCGAGTCATGTCCATCTGAGCTAAACCTTTCCCTTTACGGTCATGGTGCTTTTATTGGTGTTTACCAGTTGTTTGGACACCCTCCACCCCCTCAACTGCTTTATCGCAACCTTTGTACCAAAGGTGAGAATCAAGACAATGCCCTCATTCATACAACAAACAGACATGTGAGAGGGAAAAAAAAAAAACCCTTTTAAAGGGATCTTTAACCCCAAAGTAGACGTGATTGGCTGTTGAGCTCAGACACCGGCGCTCATTGGCTATAAATCTGTTAAAGTAGACGGCGAACGGTGCTGGTGAGTCATCATTCTGGAGCTGCTCTCGGAGGTGACGTCACTCTTCACCTCGCGGTACGTGTGATCAGCCTGTACGCGGAGTGTCTGGGGACGCAGATTGGCGTAGATATCCGCACGTCGATGTCACTTTTATTGAGTTTGGGCTTTTTTGTGTGGATCATCTTTGCCTTTTCTATTCCGATCGCATCGTCTGCAAGAGTCGCCGTCGGCCTCAGAGTGCTGATGGACATCAAGTGTGCGACATTCATGGTGATGAAGGCAAGAAAATCGGCTCATTGATTTGGCTGAACTTTTTGAGACGTTTCAGCTTGAGGTCGAGTCGGTTTCGGAGAGGTGCTTGGCCTTGCTTCCCGCGGGTTCTCGTGTGTTACAGTGACTGTCATGGGAGTGTGTGTGTGTGTGTGTCTTGTTCACATAAAAAGCAGCCGTGTCGTTGTGAGGGTTTGTCCGACCGCCTCTGGCCATAGTACATAGACGGGATGGTAAACATACTTCACCTTTTTATAGCCTCGTTCTACTTTTGATGTTTAAATATCTTTATGTGCCTTCAGGCTAATTGATGTTCTCCGGGATCACAGCGGCTCAGGTGGTAGGTGTAGTCCGAGTCGCGCGTTTTTTTTTTTGTCAGCATGCTCTTCAAGGAAAAAGCGGCTGCGGCAGTTGGAACCTGAACGTGTCGCCCTTAAACCGCTGCTCGTGCAGAGTGTAGGCGAGTCAGACGAGATGTGAAAGGTCAGCAAAGCGAGGCCCGGGGCTTGCAGCGGCGGCTCTGCTCAAACGCGCACAGACGCGAGAAAAGCGAGTATATGCAGCATATATGCATATGACCGGTTCCCCTTTTCCATTCAAAAGAGTCCTGACCCTTCAAGGCTGAGACGACTAGACCTCTGAAGGTGTGCTTTGGTAACCGGCACCAAGATGTCAGCAGCAGATCCTTTAAGTTCTGGAAGTTGTGAGGTGGAGCCTCCATGGATCGGACTTGTTTGTCCAGCACCTAAGCATTGTTGCAGACCATGTCCCCCCTTCCATGGAAACGGTATTCCCTGATGGCAGCGGCCTCTTCCAGCAGGATAATGCTCCCTGCCGCAAAGCAACAATGGTTCAGGAACGTTTGACGAACACAACAACCAGTTCAAGGTGTTGACTCGGCCTCCAGGTTCCCCAGATCTCAATCCGATCCGGCATCTGTGGGATGTGCTGGACCAACAAGTCCAGATCCATGGAGGCTCCACCTCACAACTTCCAGGACTTAAAGGATCTGCTGCTGACATCTTGGTGCCGGATACCACAGCAACACCTTCAGAGGTCTGGTGGAGTCCAGACCTTGATGGGTCAGGACTGTTTTGGCAAAAAAAGGGGGACCTACACAATATAGGTAGTCATAATTTTATAGTATGTAGATACAGTATGCAGTACCCAGGAAGTCCACGTAATTTCATGTCCATGTGCATGTCAGTTAGTGGATCGAATGGATTTAACAGCAGGTGTTGTGGTTATCAAACCTAAAAGATTTGCCTTGACTTTGCTCCTCCTGTGTGCGAGTGAGTCCCTGTGCCAGCCCCGGAGACATTTCCATGCATTTGAATCCTGGCTGCCTGGAGGGCTCGACAATTTACATCTGACGAGCGAGACGGGCGATGAAGATCTGTCTTCCCTCTTCCTCCTTCCTTCCTCTGACGACCCGCGTTCAGACGGAGGAGCTGCAGTCTGATCAGAATCAGAAGAACCCGCAGGGACAAGAATAGAGCCGGAAATCGAGTGCGGACATGAAAGCGGAAATAGGATATGACTGTTCTTTAACCCCCGGAGTTTTATCATGAAACTCAGCTGTTCTCGTGCCGACTTCCTGTTCGACCTCGTCGCCGTCGTCACTGCGGGCCGTCGCTCCTCAGCTGTGCAGAACATGAGGAGTTTTTACCAGACAACCCGTTTATTGGGGATGTATTAAAACACACCGACGCACACACACACACACACGTGCAGCTCGGCCAGCCGTCCTGCGCTCCTACGTAAATGACCCGCGCCGCCGCCGTTGCCTCCCGCCCGGGGGAATAGCCAGGACGTGGCCGATGAGGCGGTTGCTGCGCGTTAGCGCGCCGTTATCTGCGTCGCGAGGTCTGGGTGTGTCGCGGTCTGACGTGGACCCCTTCTGATGGGGCGCGTAGATATTCGCTCGCGGGCCGCCGCTCCGGAAAGGCCCGATTGTGAGCAGTTAGTGGCTTCTGGGGGGGCTGAAGTAAACTGTTAAGACAGAAAACCCGCCAAAATGAAGGGTCAGGGGGTTCAC
Source organism: Dactylopterus volitans (assembly GCA_901007715.1). Lineage (NCBI taxonomy): Eukaryota > Metazoa > Chordata > Actinopteri > Syngnathiformes > Dactylopteridae > Dactylopterus > Dactylopterus volitans. The sequence continues at coordinate 10,244 of CAAKHG010046041.1, forward strand.
ACTAAAAGGGATAGTTCACCCAAAAATGAAAATTCCCTTACTATCCACTTACCACCATGCTGATGGAGGAGTGGGTGCAGTGTCCACAACACACTTCTGGAGTTTCGGGGGTTAAACGATGTTGCAGCCAATTCTAAAACACCCCGAACGCGAACCCCCCTCGATGTTAAGGTGCGTTCAATTTTTTAAAAGTGCTTGGGCGATACGGATGCCCAGATTTTTTTTTATTTGGGTGGTGGTGGTGGGGAGAGTGGAATAGGGGGGACTGGGATTCAGTGCTTGCACGGCTGCTCACACACACACACACACACACCAACACCGAATCTAAACCATCTTCTGGTCTCTGCTGCTTCAAAAGAAGGGCAACAATCAGCTCCCACATTCCAGCCCTTCATATTCCCAGTGTTTTTCCTCCTCTCTCTCTCTCTCTCTCTCTCTCTGTATCTCTCTCGCTCTCTTTTGGCATCTAGTCCGTCTGGGCAGGAACTTGTTGACTCAGCTTTGATCCCTCGCTCAGACATATCTCACACACACACATGCGCGCGCGCACACACACTCACGCACACTCTTCGACGGGCCATTGACTTCAGCACAAGTCTGTTCTGTTGTGCCATAAGTGACTTATCGGACAAAGTCTGCTCTTTTCGGTTCACTCAGAGTTTAAATTCTCTTTAATTCCTTTGTTAAATCTCATGTGAATAGGAGGGATTTTTATGCTCCGCGGATGGAGGTTGAAACTTCTTCGACGGCTTCATCTGCCAGCGGTTGTGCCTTATTTTGAGCCTCTAAGCACATCCTGCCGCGCAGAAACCCGGCGTCATCGCTGTCACAGCAGAACGCAGCAGTCATTTTTATGTATTTTGTCGACTCGCATCACATTTGTGATTGATTTTTTTTTTTTTTAAACTTAGCTGCGTCAAAAACATAAAATGCAGCGCTACTTTGTGCAAGTTAGCCTGCTAGCGTGCTCAAAGTCGCCGTACTACCATTGTCATCAGTGTTTTACTTGGTGGCATGCTTAACTCGTCGGCCATCTTGGTTTAGCACGTGAGCGTGCTAAGATTAGTCAGTTAGCACCAGACGCCAAGTGGGGCTGAGGCTTAATGGAAAACTGTGACTTAATGAGGCCAGTGAACAAGTTATGATATTCGTGGGGACGTTTCACCCGGGAACAAAAAAAATTGCTAATCCAAAGGTGGCAGCTTAGGAAAGAAAGTGTGTCAGCGTGCTATTATTAGCCAATCAGCATCAGACTCATAGTGCAGCTGAGGCTTAGTGGGACTCGATGAGATGTTCTGGGACCAGTAAACAAGCTACAATATTTGTGGAGATGTTGTAACTCGGAACAACAAAGGCTAATGTAACTTGGCGCCGCAGGAAAGGAAGTGTGTCAGCGTGCTAACATTAGCCAATTAGCACCAGACTCAACGTGCAGCTGAGGCTTAATGGGAGATTTTGACTCAATGAGATGTTCTGGGACCAGTGAACAAGCTACAATATTTGTGGAGATGTTGTAACTGGGAACAACAAAGGTTAATGTAACTTAGGAAAGGAAGTGTGTCAGCGTGCTAACATTAGCCAATTAGCACCTGACCCAACGTGCAGCTGAGGCTTAACGGGAGATTTTGACTCGATGAGATGTTCTGGGACCAGTGAACAAGCTACAATACTTGTGGAGATGTTGTAACTCGAAACAACAAAGGCTAACGTAACTTGGCGCCGCGGGAAAGGAAGTGTGTCAGCGTGCTAACATTAGCCAATTAGCACCATACCCAACGTGCAGCATAAAGAGGCCAGTGGACAACTCATGATATTTGTGGGGACGTTTCACTCGGGAACAAAAAAAACGTGAATCTGATGGTGGGGGCTGCTGGACAGAAGCTCATGGCCATGCCCGTGTGGGTGCAATGAAACGCAGCCGGCGTTAACGTCCGAGTCAGGCCGGACATCATACGGTACTTAAAGGCCTGTCGGGTCAACAAAGTCCTTATGATGTGTGGAAGGATCTCATACGTGAGGCTGCCAGACATCCACTGATCCTTCAACCAGCAGATATTCGATCTCTGTTTGTCCAGGCAGTTACTAAGGTGTCGTGCAGGCTGATCTGACTCCTCCAGTTGAGTTGAAAGAGCTCCTCGGGACTTTGGCTCTCGTTTCTGCGCCGCGTCGCTTTTGGAAAATAACTCATTATGTCATGCTAATTTCAGGCTGATTGACGTAATGAAGGCTGCGCTTTAGTTCCTGCTCACTTTCCCCGCAGTCAGTGTCGTGACTCTGCGCTAGCAAAACACTCCTGCATTTTGAGGAGCTAATATTAGCATAGTAGCTATGCAGACTTGGAGCTAACGTGGCTTATTCTGCTGTGGTGTCTGACTCTGCTTATCCGGTGGAAGAGAGCTTCCTGATAAGAGTCCACAGAGTCTTCTGAAAACATCCCAGTAACGTTAGCAGCGTGAAACCATCATAATGGTGCACCCAGGCGTGCAGTATGACGTGTACCGGCGGAGTTGAGGTGGTTAAGTGTGCTTAACCAGCTACTCCTGAATGACAAGTGAGTGAGGAAATGGTAATTAAAGTCCAGCCCTCCTCATTTCAGATCATCAAAAATTCTCTCCTTCAAAGTCATCAGGCACGGCGACGACAGCGTCCTTAAAGGGACAGTGCGGGAGGCGCCTACATGTACCAGGATGCAACGTGTGTAGGCTTGTGACCACCTCGTGGAGGTGGGCTTGGGAGTGTGGTCCTCCGTGGATCTTGAGCGGTCCCTTGGCCGGGAGGTGCTTTTCATCATGCTTCCATCATGGAGGATTTTCTCATCCCTTAAAAATGCACCTTTAAGGAGATGCTTCTAAAGGAGGTTGGAAGCGCTGGTGTGACGTTTAAACGCAGCCCATAAGCAACTGACATCGCTTATGTGGAGCCAGAGTGTTCTCCGTTATTGGCTACTTCCAGCGGGATAATGCTCCACGTCAAAAAAGCTCAAATCCTGGCAAGCTGGTTTCTTGAACATGGGGATGAGTTCGCTGGGCTCAAACGGCCTCAGCAGTCAACGGATCTCAATCCGGTGGAGACCTTTGGGATGTGGTGGAACGAGTGATTCCCATCATGGATGTGCAGTCCACAAACCTGCAGCAGCTGTTGGTGGTATCATGTCAATATAGACTAGAACCTCCTGAGCCGGAACCAGCAAGGTGGACCTAAGAATAGTAGCTGGTGGGTGTATTTCCCATCATTACTGACTCACCACAGCAAAAGTGGTGAATTTTCCCTTTAAATGTTGAGTACACTTGACCAGAGTGGACACGTGAAAATGGCTGACTGAAACACCCAGACCAGCATCCAGGGGAGCACACAGCTGTGTAAGGTACAGCCAGAGGCCCTGCAGAGGCATCAGCATGGATGCATGACCCGGAAAACTCACTGGGACACCACCTTCATGGAAGTTTTTCCACAGATTTATTATTTTTTTGACATATCGCAACAGAACAGGAAATATTTACTGAAAAAAAAAAAGATGACCTGCATAGAAGCGCTTCCACGTGTCACGGCGGCCCAGATAAGCTTGAAACGCGCCTGACCGTTCTGAAGACGCTGGGACCTCCCTCAAATGATCCGAGACATCAAATTAACCGCTTCCTGTGCCGAGGCTCCTGCTGCCAGATGCACTTTACTCAGTTGAGCCTGCAAAGGTCGGGATCCTTCTCATAACAGAGCAGCTCTGTGTGCTTTAGTGCGTCTCCCTACATTTTTCTCTTGGCACCGCGGGTCAAATGGGAGTTGCGGTATATCCTGTCGGATCCAGTCAGAAGTAGGCACAACTAGCCAACGAGCTGATATGGACGCCTTCCAAATGAAAATCTCTGTGTCTCCGGAGATGTGGACGAGATCCAAAAATACTCGTGGGCGTGTTCCATCGGAGGCGAGGAACACGCCTCCCCCAGAGCGCGGCGCCACACGCCAGAGCAGCGATTCGCTGAGGGCCTCGGCGCGGGCAGGCCGCTGAAGATGAAATCCAGTCTAGAAGATGGGAGCAGAACCTTGGGAACGGTTCGTTTGTTCAAGAGCACGAGATTGTAGCAAGTGTGTGTGTGTGTGAGATAGAGTTTGTGTGTGTGTGTGTGTGTGTGTCTGGAAGGTTAAATGCTCACTGAGGTGCGACCGTCTGCTGCCAAACTTTTAGGTAGCTCTTAGGTATCCAAACCCCCTTGGGGACACTCAAAGACTGAAAGGTAAGTGTGTTTCTCGTGTGTGTGTGTGTGTGTGTGTGTGTGTGTGTGTGTGTGCGTGTGCGTGTGCGCATGTGCGCCTGGCACGTGGACCCGGCCAGGTGTTGTCCTTGAGCAGCGCAGACTTTTTTTTGTCCCCTCGCCGGTGACGCACACTCGGTTGCAAACGGCACATATCGGCAAGTTTTCAGGTGATTTTGTTTCAGGGCCACTGGACCCTGCAAGCGTGTGTTCCATCAGTTTAACTCGGTGCTTGACCCTTGTGTGTGTGTGTGTGTGAGTGTGTGTGAGTGTTTACAGAGTGTAACAGTACTCCTCCAAGACAGCAGATTCCATTTCTGTAATAGTGAGAATAATGCTGAGAGCCTGCCACCAATTGGGATCTGATATATGGCAGAGGAGCCGCCTGGCTTCGACTTCAAATAACTTGATAGCCGCGTCCAATCGAGTCCGACGAGTCATTTTCCCACACTGGACCCTCGCGTATTTTTATTGGTCCGGGGAGTGGGTAAAGGGAAAAATAAATACATAAATAAATAAATAAATAAAATCTGTGTAAAAACAGATAATTTATTAAGAGATAGATTTATCCAAAATCAAAAATGTAACATTTTTAAAATTAAAAGAATGATGAAATTTAAAGGATTTTAAGATTTTTAGCATTAAAAAAAATGGAACAAGTAAAAGGGGCGCTCCCTGCAGAAGATGCGTGTTTATGCTGAATTGCTGAAAATTGCAAAAACATTAGAAATAGATTCCAAAAGTTTAGCATTAGTCACACCAAAACATTATGGTAATGGCACTTTTAAAAAAATAAGTTTTTAATATTTTAAAATCTTTCGAATTAGTCGAGTTTAAATAAAAAAATAATTGTCCTTCAAATTTTGATAGTTGAATAGAATTTTCTTTATTTTTTTGTCCGTCTTTTGAGGACTTGGATAACGTGAAGTGTCAGAGTTCACACTCGGTTATAGTTATAGCCCAGGATACTCGAATCCTCCTGGGAGAGTGTGAGACCGGCACAGTTGACCACAGCGTTAATGTTGGCGTCGTTGCCAGAGCCAGAGCAGATTTGCTGTCATAGCAACAGCGGTAACGCGGCCGACCAATCACCTCCGACGTCCATCATCTTTTTTGGTTGAGATGGCGTCGGAGGAGTTGACAACTGCTTTAAAGCTGGAGGTGTTGTGGGTTCAGAGATGCTCTCCTGCTTCCTCGGCTGTAACGATGGTTCATTGAGTAACTGTCGTCTTTCTACCAGCTGGAACCAGTCTGGCCGTTCTCCTCTGACCTCTGACCTCTGGCATCAACAAGGCATCTTCTCCCAGAGACCTGAGCATCGCTGGGTATCTCCTCTTTGTGGGACCATCCTCTATAAACCCTAGAGATGGTTGTGTGTGAGAACCCCAGTAGATCAGCAGCTGCTGGGACACTCAGACCAGCAACCATGACACCTTCAAGGACACTTAGACCACCTTTCTCCTCCATCTTGATGCTGGTCTGAACTTCAGCAGATCCTCATGACCACGTTTACACGCCTGAAGGCACTGGGCTGCAGTCAAGTGTCCAGTGGGGGTATTTTCCCAATAACCTAAATGTCTGAAATGTTTGGACGATGGAAGTTTAGAAGTGTCGTACTTTAGTAGCCTTGAATTTGACCTGAAAATGAAAACATTTGCACCATTTCCAGGTGATTTC
>CAAKHG010046045.1:0-23481 GCA_901007715.1 Dactylopterus volitans
ACACACACACACACACACTCACACAAGACAGACAGAGCAGAATAGGGCAGTGTGCGGTTGCCCACAATGCCAGTGTTTGACGACTGCTTCTTGTGTGTGTACATTCACACTCCAACACACAGCAGCGCTCGTGCACGTGAGGACATAAACGCAGCGTAGTGCGCCGAGGCTCCTGGAGCGTTTACACGGACAGCACAGCGTGTACCGCAGTCGCCACCGGAAAATCTCTGTGACAAACACACGTCGCTAAAAGCCGCCCCTCGGTGCATTCTTTGCATTTGCCGCCGTCTGTTTCTCAGCCTCGGCCGTCCAATCGGTGGGACTCGCTGTGCTCGGGCACTCGGGAGACATGAAACGAGTTGTCGCAGACAACCTGTGCCGTCAGACATGAACGCGGGATTTGATGCCGGTGTGCATGTGGACGCGTTTGGAATACGCCGCATGTTGAAATGGCAGAATTCGAGGCCCGATCACCACGCATGGTTGGGGGCTGGAAAATGTACAGTCGGCTCACATGATTAAGTGTGTTTACGGTGCTCGTTTCACTGGAGGAGATTAGATTTTTTTTTTTTTCACGTAAATGCCAGCCTTATATACCGAATTAGTTACAAAGATCATATTGCTGAACGAATAATAATAATAAAAAAAAAGCTAAAATGTATTTAAAATGTTAGAGGGCTCCAGAAAAAACTAATAGTCGATAAATATTACGCCTAGACAGGGATCAAAACACTAAAAATAGCCTCTGTGTGCATTCAGCCGTTGAAAACAAGCCCATCATCAACTCCAGACGAAAAATTTTCCTATAGACCCGTATTTCATCAGTGGATCAATCAGTTCTTTCATCACCAGCGCCGGCGAAGGAACTGGGGGCAGGAGCTCCGGCTGCGGAGCCGAGAAATGCAAGGACGAGTGCTGCCACCTGGTGTCAGCCGGGAGGAGCAGCCGCGGGGGTGTTTTCATTCAAGTCTCACCAGCAGATGGCAGCACCTCGGCCTCCAGTTCATGATCCGATCTCTCAAGTCATCCTGTCAATGATAACAGAGTTATGAATCACTCTCCGGCTGTGACAAACAAGATAAAAAAGAAACCCACTAGCCGTCAACGTCTTTTCCCGCTTTCCTCAAAAAATAAATATACCAGCGGTGAATTTGGTGAATCACTCCGAATTGTAAGGTGCTGAGATATAATCGCATCAGCAGGAGCGAGATGCCGAGATGCATCGGTTTTATTTCATGAGGCAGCAAACACGCCACACGTACATTTCGACAAAGAGCCTCGGGTTCCCTCGCATTCACAGCGCCATCTTTGCGTCAAAGCTGGGGCCTGCTGAAGAGCGGCCGGCCTGGCCTGAAACGGCAGTTGTCTGTAATCACAGTAATTAAGGCCGAACCTTCATCAGTGTCATTAGCAACACCTGCGCTTCCCGGCTATGACGTCATGTCAAAATGGCCGCTGTCGGGAACAATCGTAGAGAACGTGTAGAGTACAAAAAGCTGCCATAATGTTGTGCAATAAACTCAAAACGCTTTCAGATGACTATTGATATTGTGTGTGTGTGTGTGTGTGTGCTCTCTAATGTTGCCAACAAATGTGGCATCTGGGCATGTAATAAAAGGTTCATCAGGTGGCTATTCATGACAGAAAATTATCTAAGTATATTAAACACTTGAGAAGAAGATTATGGATCAAGCATGATATTATGACCGCTGCATGTTTCCCATTGACTATAATGCAACAACCTGGAACAGATGCTCTCTTCAAGGAGTTTTATGCTGACCTTTTTATGGTTTTCATGGCTATTATGTTATAATGACAGTTGTCCATAACACTTCAGTCATCCCACTCATATGCAATAGGGCGGCAAAATATTAGGGACACCTCTCGGTATAACGTGGCGCGGTTGTGTATTTTATTTTAATTAAAGCTAATTCGGCAAGAGAATCATTCGCTTAAATGGTCTTATTTATCTTTTAGACAACAGAACTGAACAATCCCGCGTTTGGAGAAAATGGGCCTCGTATTTGAGAATTGCTCTGAGAATCGCCATCATCTCTTCACTAGTCTGTCGTCGCAAGCACGAGGGGGGGATGCAGGGGAGAGGGGACCCTCTGACGGCCACTCAAATTGGCACATCATGCACCGACAATCCCCTTACAGGCAGAGGAGGGAAAACAACGCAGCAACAGTGGTAAGCCGAGATAATTATGATGAATAAATACACCATGATCAGATTGAAGGGGGCCTTTGTGTGCCGCTTTGCCCCCCAGAGTCTACGGTCACCAATGCACTAAAATAAACGCGCATAAATATAAACGGCTGAACAAGCGGCTTATGTTCATCCGGCGCATGCATCAGTGAAAACACGACGGTCTTGGTTTTAATTTTTTTTTTCTCCCTTTTTTTATTTTGAGTCTTCGCTGCAGGAAAATGAAGCGGACGAAGAAAAGAAAAGGTTAAAGCAATATCAAAGTTTTATTCTTAAAATGTAGTATAGAGAGGAACAGTAGTACAATTCAAAACAGAAAAAAGGAGAATGTAGTTCCATCTTTGAAAAGTTTTGATAAAAACGTAAAAAGAGTAACCTGAATTTGCTGTGTTCGGAGGGCACTGAGGCGCGGCCCGAGTTTTGCATCACTGTTAAAGTTCGAGAGAAAATTGAAAAATACAACCTTTTGCAACAGTGTAAAAAAATACAGCTGGGGGAAAAAAAACCTCTGCTTTTACATCTGTAGTGTTTTTGCTGTGTGTGGTTTTTTTTTTGTGTTTTTTTGTTTTTTTTTGTCCATATAACAAATACAGCATAGAATCTAAAATGATACATCATAGTTTTTGAGTTTCATTCATTACAGTAAAATCAGTAGGATGGTAAAATAGTATCAAAAGAACAAACAAAGACAACAGGATGGTGTGATGAACGAGCACGTGGCGTGAAGAGAGAAAGCGGAAGGTTAAAGTTCATGGAAATAAACCACCACGCCAGGAGGTTTGTAGAGCTGAAGGTCAATGTGTTCCATTAAGTAAATCCACTAGTTAAATAATATATTCTTCATATATATATATATATTTTATCTCATATATTCTCACATGTATATATATTTATATATATATATCCGTAATATAACCCCGCCCACAGTGATTTGAAGGTAAAAGTGACACAAAAGAGGATGAAGACGACTTAGAACATATCTTCTTCCACTGAGAGTAAAGGGACATTACACATCTTCTGTATCATTAGCACTTCAGTACATACTGTATGTTCCACTGCATATGAACAGATACTGCTGTTCCAAGGTTTTAACCCACAAAACAATCCCGTGTTTCTTTAGAAAATATGTGCTGAATGAAATAAAGGAGAAATGGAACATCTGTGGAAAAGACAAAAAAAACTCAACAAAACATGTTATCGAAGGGTAAAGTGAATGATACTGGAGAATAAAAACATTTAAAAATCTCAACAATTACAGACACGAGCAAGGATTTTCTACACTAAGCAAGTTTTCACCTGGCTTTTTTCTCATACATTATATCTCAACAATAATTAAAAACAACAATTTTGGTTGGACAAATAGAAATTAACAGTCTTGATTGCATTTTGGAGTCAATATATAATATTAAATAACAAAAAAAAACAAATGTCTAATAAAAAAAAAGTTGCGCATTGGAAGAAGGACACAACAGTTTTTTTTTTTTAATATAGTTCCATTCAGACCCGCTTTTGGGGGAAGCAAAGAAAACATAAAAAAACGAAATTTACTTTCGTGAACGCAAAAGTAAGTGCATGTCTATGAGGTGCCATAGAGCTTCACTTTTTGTGGAACAAAGTGTTTTCCTACCTGGCAGACCTAAAAATGTAAAAACAAACTTACATCAAATGAAATCTTCGCGTATACCTTTTAAACATGAAAAAAAAATGGAGTTCTTTCAGACTTAACATTTAACATCATGGTTCTCTGCACGCCCTCTCCCCCCCCCTCACAATCAACGTTCAAGTGATTTCAAAATATATAAACTGTATTTACTACATAACTCAGTACCAAATATAAACAAACGGTATTGATGTCCACTTAGGTCCTCATGACGTCAATTAACAAGTACTGCCGGTAGTTCTACAAAAAAAAAAAAAAAAAAAATGGTATGTGTGTGTGCATTAAATAAAATAGGAGCTTAAAAACAATGGCAAAGCATACCTGATAGTCGCCGTAGCACAACAGTGTTCTATAGTTTAAGCTGATTACATATGAATAACTGAGTCAGTTTAAGCTTTATGATTATAAACATCATATATAGCCTGTAGGTCCAGTATTCTGCGACAAGCATTACAGCACCAAACGTTTCATCATTTGGCAAAATTCAAGCTTTAAGTGAAAGTCAAATGCTTTTGTTTAATTAACAATAAAGTGTTACTGTGACGCTGTGATTTGTATAAAGCTAGCAATAACATTTCCCCTTGTACTTTTTTTTTTTAATTCATCTTTTTCCCGCTTAACCAAAACAAAACAAAAAAAAATTTTAATGTAATTTTTTTTTTCTTCGATTTTCTTTTAAGCATATTCAGTAGTTTTTGTTTCCTGCTTAATCTTGGTGTGCGGTCTGTTTGGCAAAATATCGCAGCCCTCTTAAATTAATCATAAATATGGCTGTGATACATTAGAGTCACAAAACAGATTTTTTGGTTCCAAGATTTCTGCAGGGAAAAGGAAAAAAAAAATAGAAAAGAATAATATATGTAGCGCATCTAAACAAGATCTACAGAGCAAGTTAAAAACATTCCTGCCTGCAATTACGCTCTTCCACTGTATTTCTACAAGCACCAAGCAATAGACTTTCTGATTGCGCAGAAAGCAACAGCCGTCACTGTGCACCTGCTTACAGACCAAAACAGAAACAACAATTATAGCATCTGATAAGACCATAACAACCTCTCTTCATAAATTAAATAATTAACATTTTTTTCTTTTTAGATGATTGGCCTTCCCCAACTCAGCCCCCTCCCCCACCCCCCAAAACAAACCAATAAAACAAAAACAGGAAATTAAATCACCAAAAAAAAAAAAAAAAAAAAAAAAAAAACAACAAACCTGATTCATCATATTATTCGTCATTAGAATCGTTCTCTTATGGGCGCTGGGCCCAGAGTTGGACACATTTTAACAATAATAAATCTGTACATCTTGGAATTCCCACTCTACCAAAGCTTTTTCTTTGTCATACTTGCACAATTAAGTTACCTCAAGGTTTGATAGCACTTTGGAGTTGATTGTTTACCAGCTAGTTTTTTTTTTTTTTTTGTATACATATATTAAACATCAATTTATTTTATTTTGTTTCTCAAGCTTGTTAAAATTCTTTGTCCTCTTCCAGGGCAGCACCAGTGTTGCCCTCAACCCAATTTGATTGGTCGTTATCAATAGGCTCCTCCCCTTCCAGGTCCTCTCCCTCCTCTCCTTCAAAGTCGTCGTCACGGGGAAACTCCATGCCCTCCATGGCCTCCAGGCCCTCCTGAGTCGCCTGGTGTGAGTCGGCACAGTCTGCGCACACGCCGTAGCGCCGCGAGCCGTGGCGGATGCCGACGCTGGCGGCGAGCATGAAGATCTTCTTGCACACCATGCACTTGTACTTTTTGTCCTTCTTGTGCACCTGTAAAAAACAAGAAAAAAACAAAAACGGGTTGGGGAGAGGAAGAGGATGCTCGGGGGAGACGACACGAGTCGGGCTAGCCGCCATCTGAATCTTGAATCCACTGCTCGCTGGCGATTCGTAAACGATATTAAGACTTTTTCGCCACTAGGGGGCAGCGAGAACATGTACGAGTGCATTTAGGGGTGCATGCACGGAGGCGAGTATGTGTGCATGCAGCTTTGAGATTGAATTTTGCACATGATAAATAGAGAAGCAAAGTGGCGCGATTAATATGGGTGAAATGTGTAGGAATAAATATGTTTAATACTTTGGGTTTTTTTTGCTTGTTGTCTTCTTTTTGTTTGTGCGCATGTCATTTTTAGTAATAAAACTACTACAAACTAACACAACGGAGTAGACGGAGGACGGATGGGAGGGTCCAGGAGGCGTCTGCCTTAGAGAGCCATAAAAGCTCAAACCTGCTATAACAAAATAGCTGGCTGGGCCTGAGTACTCGCGAGTATCAAGTCGTTTGGCCAGTTTCTGGAAAGCTCTAAATATTGTTACAGATCACATGTGGAACTTGTTGATTCACAGTTACTTACATGCACATCCAGCAGTTGAGAGCAACACTGCCATTCATGTGGAGTCTGGCTTCATTCTTTTAGCTTTGTTTTGTCTCCGTCAGCTCCTGAAGTGAATATCTGACTCTTTAAAAGCTCAATGCTCCTGTCTAGCTTCCTGCCTGTCTGTCTGTCTGCCTGTCTGTGTCGTTTGGTTCTGGTAGCGAGCAGCTGCGGCTCAACAAGATACTACGATATATCAATAGGAGAGACACCTCTGACCTTTACACATCGTCACTGCAAAAGAAAAAAAAAATCTTGATGGAAGTAAAACACGGACTCTCACAGCTCTGCAGTAAAAATGACCAATCCCTTGTTACTAGCTTGTTGCTAAACTAAGCTAAAAGGGTTGCTATTTGGAGCTTTATAGCAAAAAAAATTAACCCAAAAGGCTAATCCATTCCTTTTACCACTATTGGGAGTATTTCTGAAATATAACAAACAAGTGCAGCCTTTTGTTTTTTTGGGAGCACGGCTATTTAAAAAAAAAAAAAAAAAATCCAGTAAACTCAATATAACGGTGAGCCGTCAGATAACAATGGCACCGCAAGGGACAACGTCGATTTGTGTGCCGTCAGCATGGTGATGTTTGATGTTCCCTCCTGATTTAGAGCCGCGTATGATGAGAAAGTCTCGCAAATCCATTTGCCTTGTAGCACTTTGCAAACCGCTTCCTGAATTAGTGGATAGATATCACAGCCAGACATTCGCGCTCTTTGTAACTTGGGGAGGAGGCTCCTGCGCGGGTGAAATTACCAATCCAAAAAAAATAAAAAAAATAAATAAATAAATCTTAAGTGCAAGTTTCCATCAAAACACTCCCATTTATTATTGCCGGGCTTGAGCAGATATCTTGCTGCAGTCACTCCCTTTCGCAACAATCAGCCGGACCGCTCCGTGCAGCCGCGTTTGAGGCTGCGGGGGAGTGAGAGACGCTGACGCGCCGCACGCAGCACGCGGTGAACGAGGCGGTGCAAGCGTGGACGAGAGGATCCTGCGTGTGTGTGCGCGCGCGCACGTGTGTGTGTCAGCAGACTCACCAGGGAATGTCTCTTTACGTGCTCGCGACGGGTGAACAGCTTCCCGCAGATGTCGCAGCTGAAGGAGCGCACGCCCGAATGGATGATCAGGTGCCTCTTGAGCGTGCGCCGGTGCTTGGCGATGTAGTTACAGTGGGGGCACTTGAGCTTATTGAGAGCGAGGTGTGACGACTCGCCTGGGCGGAGACAAGAGGGGGGGGGGGGGGGGGCAAACATGAAGACAGAGGGTCGGCGCAAAATGGCGAGATATTTGGTGGCGACTTGTTTTGATGCCTGATCCTTTTTTTTCTTTTTTTTTTTTTTGGCTTGAAATGATAAAAATGTGGAATGAAATGCAGTGTGTGGGGGAAACTGCACCTTCATCCATTAGTGTGATGAATGAGCGGTGTGTCAGGAAGCAATATCCTACTTAGCAAATCACTGAATAAGGATGCGGTAACAGAGCGAAACCAAACACTGATTGATTTAATTTTTACATTAGAGATTGCTACAGAAGCTAATTAAAACTGAGGAATCCAGTGCTGTGACTGTTGCTAGGTGATGGATGCTTGTCAGCAGCTCAACCCAATTACGCTGGAGATCTCAACATGGCCATGTCACAAAGGATGCAGATTCATATTAGCAGCAAATGCAAAATAGATGTGTTGCCGTACAACGGCGCCATAATAATGAAGCTCCAAAACAAAGAAAGGCATCAATATGTTTGCCAATATCAACGGTGTCAAATTTCATGGAAACAGCTGAAAAGAACCATGATGATAATTTATTTAAAAGTAAATAATCAATGTATTGATTCTGAAAAAGGGTCCACTCTTAACACCAAAATTAGCATGTACCGTGTGGGTTTTTTTTTTAAATGCAAAAAGAAATAAAAATAGGCTATTTGACACGTTTCACATTACCAGAACCCCCTTGGTTTGATTTACAGCAGCTTAGATTGCCTGTTTTTCCCCTCTGGCGCGTCATGTTTGACGTCATCACCTTGGTCATGTCATAAATGCGCCGCGAAATAAGGCATTAAAAAGCAGAAAGCATCAAGGAAGCCAGTGAGATGATGAGTTACTTTTTTTCTGTCTTGTACGCAAGTCTCTTTCAAACAACATAAACTCAGCACAGACTGAGCGACGTTTGATCGCCACTTGAACGAAGAGGAGTGGATAGTTGTGGCTGACAAGAGTCACAGAGATTACAGGTGCAGATCGAGGCTACGTTACTGCTCTTGCGTAAATCAGCGTGTCCACCGGGGTGCCATGTTTACCCGAAACTAGTGCAGAGCCTTTTAACCCAGGAGTGAATGCCGATTGAACCCTCTCGTAGTAAAGATAAGAGCCGGATGCTCGTGGGTGTCGGTGGGTTTTTTGGCCTGTGTGAAAGGGGCTGCAGAGCACGATTGCCTTGACTGGTGAGAGTGTGGGGGAACAAGGCCCGGCCTTTTGTTTGAGCAAGGAAGCACACAACAGCAGTGTTGTCAGGACAGGTTGCTAGGGGGCAGAGGGGGTGGAGGGGTGGGAGGTGGTTGATGAGAAGCAGGTCACCTGTGTATTCCCTCTGTGTGTGCGTGTATACACACACACACAGCACAGAACCAGTTAGTGGAGGTGCAGCAAGCTGGTTAATTTAGGCTTTAGGGAGAAATTATATTTCCTCTGCTGCCTGCATGTACAAAGCATGCAAAAATATAGCAAACGGATAGAAATGGGGACTGAAATACTATACGTGTGAGCACCAAGTTCTTTTACAAAAATTGGTTTCTTACATTTTGGAGCACATCTAGTTAAACAGCAGGAGGCAGATTAAGCACTCCTGTCTCCAAGGCTGAGTCCTAGAGTCAGTCGACCATCAGTGGAAACAGGTTTCCCGTGTCCACTGACCCATGCAGACAACCCAAGAGGCACTGTGGTATAAACTGATGGGCATATACAGCATTTTTTTAAGATGTGCGCATGTATGCATCTAGCCTTTTATTTTCTAGGTGCATGATCCTGGGAGGAGCCCATATGATTTTGGATAATGTCGCCATTAAAGTGACAATTCTTTAGTCTTCTCCATTTGGAAGGAGTGAGATGCTCACAAGGTGGTTTACCAAATGCTCCTCTATTACAGTACATCACGGAAAAAATGTTCATCCACTGCGCACTCAGAAGTCAACATGTATTAGTACGCTTTACTTTGACACTGAGCACGGCACAAGCCCCGCCGCCTGGTGTTCTGTAGACAAGAGCGGTCACATTCTGCCTTTGCTACCTCCCATTTTTGGCCAAATTGTCATTTTGGGCAAAGTAGATACAAATAATCGCGACTCACTCAGCCCCATGGCTTTTGCAAACAGGCCAACATAAGAAATACATAGATCACCATTTTGTGTCAAAGGGTCTCTTATGCAGGTCAACCACACATAAAAATGCTGGTTGAACACGAGTTCTTGATGAGAAATAGGGTGTACCATCTGTTTTTTTTATTTCTTACATGTCCCGTACTGAATGGACTGCCCACACTCACTTTAAATGATGCAGATTACTAAAAGTTTTCAAGATTCACTGAGCAAGCCTGTTTTTAGTTGTAAGCTAGAGAGTGTGGCGTCTTACCATTCTCCCAGGAATCCCCTTGCTGTAAGTCTTGGATGATGCTACACTGGATCTGATTGGCCAACTCTGGGAAAGGGGGAGGGGACAAGAGAAGCAGGAGGGAGAAAGAGATGAGAGGTGGTTGAGAGCCTGGGGGTGGGGTGGGGTGGGGTGGGGGTGGTTGGGATGGGGGGGCGGGGAGGTGCACTCCTCACAACGCCTTGTGTACGTAACTAACTATCCCCCCCACCCCACCTGAAACAATGGAAGTTTCAGTTAACAACACAGGCAAACACACACACACACACACAGGCGCCTTCTATATGTAAAGCAGTGTATTGACCCAGCCGACAAAAAAAACAAAACAAAAAAACAAAAAACAAAACGTCATGGTGTGACCAGGGCTCCGGCACCGCGGGGGTTAATTAGACAACAACAGAGTCGAGCCCTTGTACCAGCTCAGCTTACACACGGCTTTTGTAAGCACTTGTGTGTGAGCACCTGAGTGTGTGTGTGTGCGTGTGTGTTCTGTTCCTGCAGCATCAAGTGCTTGCAGCCAATTCAAGACACGCCCCGTACGTGCATGCGCCCATTCTCCCTGGGTAAATATTTGGAAAAGTAAGGACACATTAGCGTGGCTCGCGGAGAGGGGGGCCTGCTCCTGGTGGTACCTCGGGCGCATGCGTGTGCGTTAATGTGCACATTTCGACAGAGACTGGTGTGCACGCCAAATGCGTTTCACCTGCTCCGTGCATCTGTGTGCAGCACCCACCCTTTAAACAATCCAACAGTCCTCCAAGAATTTATTGGCCAAGAATGTTGGCTGTGGTAAAGAACAGTCAGCGATGGCAAAGTCTTCAAGAGGCCTGAAACCATCCATCGCTCTCAACTGTTTAACTGTTTTTATTTTCCGACACACGGGCCATCCCGTAATTTCAACACCAGCTGCCTTGTCACAGTCTTTTTTTTTCCTCTCCTGGAAATCATAGCCACAACCCTGTTTTACTTTTTTTTTTTTTTTTTTTTAAATGAGCACTTGTCAAGGGATTTTCAAAATAAGCTCATCACACAGATGTGTTATGGGGTAGTCACAATTGTAGATCAGATTACATATTGAATATGACATTCTGATATGTTATTTTCCCATGCAACGTGCCACAGATTTCATAGTCCAACATTCTGCTTTTCCCTGTTAAAGTTAAGTAGCTTTTTGACTATTAGTTGAACAAGACAGGACACTGGACAGGCTTTTTTTTTCATATTTTCATGCATTTTACGGACTACATCAAGTGATGGTGATAAACTACAAAGCAGTACGGTTTGCTGCTGTATTTTTATCCTTTAAGCGTGACCACACTGATCAAAGTGAGGCAACTACAATCATCATAAACACTCTGTGAAATCAAGCAAGCTAACATTGGTGGATGATTTCGTATGCCCAAAACAGAAATGTGCAAGCAAAGTATGGCTAATCAACCGAGGGGGTTGTGTTTTTGGTGCAGAGCTACGTTCATTTATTTCATCATACTTCATTATTCTGCAAAGGAGAAATTCATGGGGGGGTGATGAGCCTTGCTCAAGGGCACTTTGTCTGTTTAGAGGGAGGGGGAAGGCTCAGTTCCTCAAGCACCCCCAACAGAAGTTTTTCCCCATCACTACAAGTGGATCAAAGTGTTGACGTTTCAGCCCAAGCCTGCTTCTCTAACCTTTAGGCCCACAAGCAAGTTGGCAAACCATCCCAGTCTTTTCTGCACGGCTTTGGGTTTATCAAACCAAAGAAAAATCCACAGTCGTAGCAACTGTACACTTCCTAATTTTCACTTGGTAAGGAAACATTTCAGTTAAGCAGAACTAATATTTAAGACATCATGTGACACACATATCCAGAGCAAGTCACAACAAATGAGCAGTGTTTGGAACACAAGGCTACTCAAGCCTCATTCTGCCAGACTGCAAGGAGACACTGTAGGAAACGCTGTCACAAACTGAAACCTTGACAAATCACTTTGTCCATAAATGGCACTGAGGACCAGGAGGATGTGGTATACAAAATGGCACCGACATGGGTTTAAACATTCCAGTTCTACCAGCTCGGCCACCGAAACGGTGATGGTTCTGATGACCAGTCGAGGAGCCCAGAGTCAGCTCGCATTCTGTGTCGGTCGAGTCGCTGCCCTGCTTCAGCTGCATCATTGTTGACAGCAAGAAAGGAAACCATGGAAGACAGTTAACCCCCAACTCAGTCTTGTCTCTTAATTAAATACAAAACAGACAGGATGATGGAAACCAAAGACAGCGGCGTGCCTTGTTTCCGTTTCTCTGACGATGTCTTTTGTGGTGGTGAACGCCGTCAGAGTCAGCGAGCTACTTTGAAACGCTGCTTGTTCATCTCGTCTGTGCTGTCCAGTGTGGTTGACTTATCGGCTTCGAGCAACCACTATCGAGAGAAGCTCTGTGATTGTCTGAGTAATTTCAAGTGTGCTCACGAACCTTTAAAGTTGCCGTCATATTTATGGTTGCTTATATTTTCTTCAATCTGCAGAGGCCAACAAGCTTTCCCTTCAGTTCCGACAAATAAGGTCCCAGGATAGATGTTTCAAGAAAGAAACCATAGTCCAAACTTTCTATCTAAACTTCTCAAATAACACTTAAGCAAGTGACTTAAGTCTACTCGCAATATAAGTGAAAGTTTATCCTTTAAAAGCAACTGTCAAACAATCACACAAGGGACATATGAATGGCCACAGATGTGGAGTTACCCCACATCTGTCATATCAGACACCCCAGTAAATAAATTTTACAAATAGGAGTGAAATAATGGACAACAGTTGTGCTTCAACACAATTGTAGGCAGACATGTCACATAATCTTAGAGGAAAACTCACTAGCGAGTGCAGATGGCGTAAATGTTTAAAAAAGTAACTGTAAACAAAAATCAATGCCTTGTTTCTTATTCCTGTGTGTTTGATTCCTGCTAAAAAAAACGCCTCACTCCAACATAAAAAAGCTTTTAAGAAAAATTCGCTGTGCATTTCTGCTACCAATTATCATATTATGGTTCAACATGAGGGAGTCCACCAATGCGAGACATTTAATGTTTCTGACCTCAGGGGGAAGTCATCTGGGAGAAGACTATTTTAGTGGGTCTGCAAATGCGGACAAACATCCACAATTTCAAGCCTTTTCTCACACTTATGTTTGCAAATGTGTATCGAAACTGTCGGCACACAACTACGACTGAGTGGTATTTCACTGACATGAAGCCAACTTCAACTCTTATACTACTTTTCCCAAACAAAGATACTGTTTAAATTAAATAGAGAATTGGCAAAGACACGTGGAGAGGACGGTTGGAGAGTCGGCACACATGCACACACACATTCGGTCTTTATGAAAGCTTCTCTAGGCTATTACAACACCATTGCAAAACATGGATCGTTTTGCACGCGCATTAAAAAGAGCCCGAGGAGGAGTTGGAGGCACTAAGAGCATTCAAGTGCATTTAGGGAGGCCTGAGGGAAGAAATGTTTCCCCTGCTTTCTTCATTATCCTGCATTAGGGAGGGCTTCTCTCTTAAACACAAAATGTTCTTGCTCTTTCTACACACACTTTGTGCTTCACACGTCTCCTCCCCCCATTCCATACCCATTCCACTTAATGTGATATCATTATGGAGTGCCATGCTTAATGGGGCCAACAGAAGGAGAGGACTGCAGCGAAGAGGAGAGATTACCAAGAGTGGTACGCTGTGTGTGGATTGGAAGGATGGAGCGAGTTGTGGGTGGATTAGAGCACGGGCAGAGTTAGTTATCGAGGGGTAAATTTGAAAAGAATGCAGGGCGTAAAAAGGAGTAAAAACTTATGACTCATGACTGACTGAGTGTCACTTTACATTACAAATCTTCAATCTATCCTCTTTTTTTAAGTCTGGACTGCAGTGAGTGATTGAGACAGAACCACACAGCAGTGGGTGCAACTTTCATAAGCACTCTGCTCTGAAGTTATTAGTGGAGGTCATCTGATGGCTATTCGGCTTGATAAGCGCACATCCCTGCTGTTCAGTTCAACGGAAGGACGTTGACTGAAAGCTTAAAGTATTTGTTCTGAGAGTAGTTTTTCTGTAATCAATAAGCTTATTATAACTAATGATTCCTACAGCCAGTAGCCACAGCTTCTTAGCATGGAATCTCGTCATAAAATCATGGGTGTGGCAGGATTAGATATGTCTGGTGACCAACTGTTAACATACACAAGACAATACAGTCCCATTGTACCCAGACGGCCACCAAACAAAACTGCATTTAAGTTTGCAAAATTTAGAGGGGAAACAGCAAATGGGATAAGAAAGTAAATGCACTTGAGATACGGGAGTTACTAAATAATCAGTCTTTTATTATCAGATATCTGCAAATAGAGACATGATAATACTTTTCGAATTATACGCATCCCTACAATTACACTGGAACACTAAACATGACATTGATTTACTGTGACCATCAGAGACTCAGAGGTTAAACAGATGGTCACGGGGGGTCAGGGCAAAAGTCAGATGAGAACAGATCTGACCAAGATTCAGTGAGCTGTGACTGTCGCACTGTACGCATATGTGCCCAGCATTGGCCATACGTCAGTAGCCAGAGAGAGTGTCAGTGTCATCTTTCATTCTCTCATGTTATATCATAGACGTCCACTGTGGGTTAAATGCCATGACCTGACCCAATGTTGTTCAACTCGCTAAATGCTTCCGTTTCACTGTGAAAAGAAAAGAAAAAAAAGTCTCAAGTTCGTTGGTAATTTTTGCCATCGATATGGCAGAACCTAAAATACACTCATATTGATTCTCAGATGCAAACAGAAGTTTAAATTTCTAACGGAAAGTGGCGGCTCAGTATGTTCGACCAGCTATAAGGTAGCTAATGGTGCTGCCTGACATAACTAGTTCCTGTCTCCGGCTTGCAGTTGCCCCAGGCTGTGTGCAACCAGAATAATCACAATGTTACTTGAACGCAGCACAGAGGTCCAGACAGCTACAGATTACAAGGACTTCTTTTTAGCCAGAAATGGACTCCACAAAAGATTAGAGGCGGTTTCCTTTTAACATCCCATTTAGCATTGCTCTGCCAAAGATGAGGTTTGGCTGGTTTCGTCATGAGAACCATTTGTAACCTTCCCGATATTGCAAAGCTTTATGTACTCAGGAAGTACATGAATAGTAGCATCAATCAGTCCTCTTCTCTGCTCTGACTTACTGGACAAGCCTTCCTGACTGCCGTTCCTCTGTCAGTTAGTAAGACACAAGTGACGCAGTGAAGCATGCACAAGTCTTTTTTTTTTTTTTCAGCTGATAGCGATAACCAACAAACAGCTGCCTATAGTGGCCGTTGCCAATAACCAATGTCATGTTAAAATTCTCATAACCTTCATGTATACAACCAAAAATGAATATTGTTAAGAAAAACAAGTCACAGTTTAGTTTCTCAAACGTTCTTCCGCCGCAATTACCAAGTATTACCGTATGTCATGATGCACTTTAACGCCTTCACAAAGCAAGTTTACATGAAAGAGGTGCACTACTCATGCTGTGACTCGTGCAAAGTGAAACCAGAGTTTTGGGTTGATCATTATTGCTCTCCACCATCGTCAATAATGAGAGCAGCGTGGCTGCCCCGCCCACTCGCACATTTGACAGGCTCCTATGGTGCTTTACGGCTCCTACAGAAAGACCGCTGCTCTGGAAGCAGCATAAATGAATGTGTTACTCTTATTGCACCACAGAAACTGAGCCACAGGGCTGTTAAATACCAAGGTTCAGTTATCATCCCTGCGTTGTTATGAAGACCAGAGTTTTTGCACTACCGTTCCAACGTACGTGTGTGTACGTGTGTGTGTGTGTGTGCGCGCGCATGCGTTTCAAACACAGACACATGAATTTCTCAAACCCTCCCGGTGTTTAACCTGAAACATTACGATAAATCTAAAAAACAAACAGTAGCTTAAACTCGCATGTCAAGCTACTGCTTTTGGTTATAAAGTTTAGTCAGTTTGTCTTCTTAAATGATGGTGATATTCTCTGAAACAGCCGCAGTCATGTGTTGTCTGTGAAACCGTGAAACTAGAGACACTTTGGTAAAACTCCAGTGACAACACACTGAAACAGAGCGGAGCAGCAGTAAATGTTGGTAGCCAGACATCAACAACTACTTCTTTTTCTTCTATTGTGGATTTTAAGTGCAACTTATTACTGCTGTCTTCTGACCTCATCTTGTTGGCTTTATTTTATTGGCTATAATTTTATCATAGGAATAATTTATGATAAAGCATTAAAAAAAAATTAAATTGGAAATTTTATTGAACAATAACTTGACAGACGGATATACAGTATACCATGCATCACTAGATACAACACTGGTCAAAGGCGTTTTAGGGTGGCCTTCTTAACTGTTTTTTGAAGAATGTGTATTTTGATCTTGCAGAAAGATGTTATGGTCTAGAATTGTAAAGATACTTTTTTTAAAAACTTCCCCACCATTAAAAAAAGCCACTGCAGTTCCCAGAGAGTATGACAACTAGCAATGGGAACTTAAGGTCCCTGTGAAGGCTTTACACATATGATTGTGGAAATGACTTGGATTGAGTGTGTGTGAGGTTTGTTAAAAGTGTAAATGTGTCATACCGGCATTCTCGGAGAGGGAAGAGAAGTCTTCTCTGGGATAGGAAGCGGATGGCTGGATGAACATTCCTTCATCAAATCCCTCTTCAGGTTCTGGTGGGAAATTGTAGACGAACCGTCGTGTGGTGGTCTGTTTTTTTCTCCGACCACTTCCAGCGGCAGCATCCGGCGCCTCTCGCTTTATTGCCGCCGGTGCTGCTGCTGCGCCGCCTGTGGCTGGCTCGTTCCAGACGAATACCTGCGCCTGGCCACTCGCCGCCCGTGTTTCATTGGTCTCTGCAGAATCGGAGGAGTTATCGTTGTGGTGGGTCCAGCTACCAGAGGCTCCGGGGGGTACCAGGGCACAGCCCTCTCCCCCTACCACTGTCACCTCTATATCACTGGTTTCCTCTTTTACCCTGCCGCCTTCCTCTTCGTCCTCCATTGCTTCTTTTCCTTGGTTGTTGCTAGCCTTGATCGACAGCTTTGATAGGATGCTTGTGGCCCAGAAGTTGCTTGGCTTGCGGTCCAATCCTCTCTGCCCCTCTTTGGCCACCATCTGCCTCTTGTTGTAGTCCACCACCACTGAATCAGGAGCCTCCTGCTTGATGCTGATATTCAGGGCATCCTTTATGAAAGCCCTACATGAGTGTACAACCTCTGTCATCTGTAGGTAACTAGCAACAGACATTACCTCAATTGCATTTTGGCTTGTGAGCAGCAGATTCCCGGAGTAGAGAAAATCGAGGATGACTGAGAAACCCTGGACAGCAGCAACATCTAGGTGCGTGACCGTGGCCTGGTCTTGGGCCTCACTCTTGGTCAGACAGTAGAGGGTTTTGAAGTAGCGGCTGCCCGCCACAAGGATGTTTTTGTGTGCGCGGAACACCTGGCCCGAGACGACAATGTTGACGTCACAGAGGATGCCACTTTTGCGTTGCTTGTCCAGCTCCTGCAGGAGCTGATAACAGTATGAGTTCTCATTGGGCTTGTTGCGGTAGTCTTCCTCTGAGGAGTTAGTGGAGGGGCTGGCATTTTCGGAGGGCCTCATCTCCTTTTAAAAGAGACAGAGAGAAAGAAAGAGAAAAATGAGTGTATTGAGATTTGTGTGTTCACATGAATTCATTTGTACAAACCAAACCAATTTACATACTGCATCGACAAATTTAATTTCCCCTTCTGAAACTCTTCCTCTACAAAACAAACTAGCAAAGATAAACATCCTAAGGGTACCTGACACGCCTGCCTTAGGGGTCAAACAGGTTTGACAGGCTTCTCCTGGGGGTGGGGGTAGGAGGGTGAGGGTATGAATGAGGTACAATATAAAGATTGTGGATTAAGGAAAAGCCTTTCAGATAGTACAGCGATTCTTAGTTTCCATTTGCAGATTTGTACAACATTTTCCCACGCAGTGGTTTACCTATTTATATTCAATGATTTTCTCGATTTTCCAGAATGTCTTAAGGCAAACCACACAAAGCACATTCCCAAACTTGTTGTATGAAACAACACCAGGCTCACAAAAGGACTGATATGGTGATTTCAGAGTTAACAGTGATACCTGGTTCTCAAAAAGGCAAAGAATCTTGTGACTGTGCTGAGAAATAAGCATTTTTCTCTCCCATAAAAATGTGATCATTGTGTAAATTTTGCATAGTTAGAATACATAATCCATTTGCTGTTGTGATGTTCAAAATAAAAGAGAACATGCACCACAAAATATGATGGACATCTATGGCCAAGAGACATTGCAGCTGCAGTGCAGCATTCTAGATTACTTTAGTAACACAGAGCATTTTGTGTGGATGTCTTCAAAAGCAAGACATGATTGGAGACCTCTGCACAGGACACGCAGGAGGCTCATTTCTTTTTGCACAATAAATTAATCCATTTTTCAGTCTAGCATTAGTACGACGGGCCATAATTAGGAGGAGGGCTGACAAGTGTCCAAAGCAGGAAAAAAACCAGACCACAGACCCGGGGACCTGGCAGAGGCGAGGGACTACCCTGACACAGCCCAACTCCCCTCCCCTGCTCCGCCTTCAAGAGGCAGAGTGCCAGCCTGGTACCAAGTAGAGGAGAGTATGAACACGAGCTTACCCACCCTATATACTGTATGTGATTAGAGTAATAAATGCACTCAGATAAAATGCACGCCACAGTAAAATCAAAAATGTGCAGGGGTCTACAGTCAAGTTTTTGTATGTACGCAGCAGCATACATCTCAAAATTGCACAGCAGATGTCCTAATCCAGAATAATTCACATTGCTCAAGCCCTGCATTTTTGCCCCCACCCACCATCCCTTTTCCACGCACACATGCATGCATATATGGACACACACAAACCAAGCTGCCTACACATACACACAGCTTGGGTTTCAGCTTGAGTAATTCAGATTAAATCCATTTCTCTGGAGGTCCCCACCCAGCCCCCACCCTCCTCCACACTGCAGCTCTTGTCCATGGCTGCCTGGGCACACGGGATAGAATAGGGGGGCTTATCATCCTCTGCCACAGCTGGAGGGAGGGAGATGGGATGGGATGAAATGAGAGGCAGACTGACGGAGAGATGAAAAGTGCGAAAGTGAACAAGCTCGGTGGGCTAGAAGAAATTGGAAAAAAAAAGTAGGGAAAAAAGGGTACCGACAGACCACATATAATGGGCTAAAAATTAAAAGATATGAAGAGTTAGGATGGGAAAAAATGTATAAGATGATAGGGATTCGTATGTAGACAACAAAAAAAAAAACAAGCACCGATGGCGTGCATGGACAAAAAAAAAAACATATATAGTGAAGGCACGAGGCACAGATTGAGACATTGAGCCTCAAGAAAACAGGCAAGAATGAAAATGTGGAGCAGAGGGGGAAGGAAAGTGAACACGACGGAGAGAAGGAGTTGGGTCACCCCATTTTAGTCTTCACAATAGCCCATGTTCTCCCCGAGGCTCATTGTCCACTCACTGTGAGCCTTTGTGAAAAGGCTCTGAAATCACTCTCTTATTACACAGCAGCTCCCACTCGCAAGCATAGAAAGAAGCCAAGGGTGCATGTGGGTGAGACGAAGAGGATGGGAAGAGGGAGAAAAAAAATATTCCATGGCATGCACATCAAAGCCTCTGGAGGGGCATGGTCATAATATTGAGTGCTGCGGACGAATACACTGGCGTGGAGGGCTACGCAGAATTACGCGGCTACATGCTTCAACCTCAGCTTACTCTTCTGTTTTAGACTACAGTTTTACTGCCTTTTGACAAGTTACATGCCAACTTTCTGCATTAGGCAGGACATGGGTTATATTTAGCATCCTAAGACGAGAATACCTTCAAATGCATGTTTACAGTTTGAAGTCACTGAAGGCTGCGCAGAAAAGAGTCAACACTGAAACAAACTCGATTAACCAGCGGGCTTTCTGGGACCTCTCTGCACCTGAGAATTTGTAGGCCCTATTTATCATCGCAAAAAACAAGCCACCCCAACCCAAAACTCCTCACAGCTTTTATCCATTACACATAACAAGGCTACAGGCCACAGAGGTAAGGCTTAATAGTTTTGATATGGGGTGTGTGTGTGTGTGTGTGTGTGTGTGTGTGTGTGTGTGTGTGTGTGTGTGTGTGTGTGTGTGTGTGCACGCGCGTGTTTTGTCACAGGGAAACAAACATTTTATGGACTTTAGACGTGAAACACCGTCCAGCCGCCTGAGTGAAAACACCTCTTTACACCATCTGACCTTCTGCTCAGTCGCCTCACCATCACAGCTTCACCCCGTAGTAGAAAAATGTGGATCTTTGACCCATCAGGTCGTCATTGAAATGGAAATATAATCTCTCTCGCTCGCTCGCTCACACACACACACACACACACACACACACACACACGGTGGTGAGAACAAGGACTGAGTCATAGCTGAGCAGTAGAAATGTTGGTGGGTTCTCTGAGGAGCTCCTGTAGAAGCTAAGGCAGCGTGGCAGCTCTGATGGAGAGGCTCCTGGTGACGTTCTGCAGCTGGTTGACTCCAGTGTGACTGTGGAAGCTGCAGCTCTGCGTTCCTCAGTGTCCGTCAGGTTCTAATGTTTGTCAGAAATGAAACTCTGCACTTTGGAACCTGTTTGAGATCTCCCAGCATGCATCTTAATCCAGGACCAATGGCGACACAGAAGAAAAGCAAAGTTTCCAAATTCAGGTCAGCATTTTAAAACTCTTTTTTTATTTGCGTTTCATGTTGCAACGATCCAGCTGGGTTGGCCTGGTTTGGTCATCTGACCTTGTGACCTCTGGGACCTTCTGCTCCCCAGAACATTCCGCTCTACTTTTCCTGACAGGCGGCGGCTTCACCATCGCCGAGTTCAAGGCTGCAGAGCTCCAGATGGCGGCGTGCATGACCATGGACCATGGAGGCTGCAGCCCAATGAGGTTCTCCAGCCGAGGAGCTGAGAACCAGCCGGGGAGGAGGACGACTGAGGGCTCAGGAGCTGGTGTGTGTGTGTGTGTGTGAGAGAGAGAAAGAGAGAGAGCAGGGGAACATGGATGTTCTCCATGGAGCCTCAGAGGACCACAGCAGGAGCATCTGCGTGGCTTTGCTCCACACTCTCCGTCAGCTTCATGGACCTCTGACCACCATCTCCACTCTGACTAACAGAACAACTCCAGCTAATCTCACTCATCTGCAGCCTGATGATCCTGTTTCAATCCTAATCCGCATCACTGACACCATCAACTGTTGCGAGTGGACGCGGGTCCGGGAGCGCGGGTCCCCGTGAGCGCGGGTCCGGGAGCGCGGGTCCCCGTGGACGCGGGCCCGAAGCTAATCGCGCGACCGCCGGCGGTTCTTCCCGCTGAAACCGGGACGGAACCGCAGCCGGAGGCGGGAGCTCCGCCGCCGACGCGGAGGCTCCAGCGCGGACACCGACGTCGCCCGTTCCGTTCCGTTCCGTTCCGTTACCTTGTTGAAGGCGAACAGCTCCTGCTTGAGCTTCTCTCGCTGCGGGTCGGTGCCCTGCCGACGGAACCTGAACTTCATCATCGTGAAGGCGGGCAGGAGGCGGCGGGACCGGGAGGGAACGCGGGCGACCAAGCGGGGCGGCACCCGGGCGGCCCCCGGGCTCTCTGCGGCGGGAGAGGCGGCGCGGTGCTCGGGCGATGCTAAGCTAGCTTCCCCCACTAGCCCATGCAGGCTGCTGCGGGATGCGGTTCTCCTCCCTCCGAGCTGCTCTGGTGCCGTTTAGGTCGGACTGGCTGAGACCGCGACCCCCCTTCTTCCCGGTTCACACGGGCCCCCTTCGTCTCCGGCCAATGAGAGCGAGGAAATCTGCGAGCGCGCGCTCGCAAACGCCCACTGAGCGTCGCGCGCGGGGCGGGGACGCTCGATGTGGCGCACGCGACGCACCGGAAGCCCGTCCGCCGGCGCGCAGTGACGTGGGAGGGGCGGGCACCGGAGGCTCCGGTCCGCAAATCAAACCGCCACCGACAAGCGTCCCACACACGGAGTCAGTTTACTCGTTGACGACGTCGTTTCTATCGCGACGTAACTAAGAAGCCGGTAACGCTGCCAACTTTATTCAGATACAGTAGTCACGTTACACTCGGTCACAAATCATGATCGTACTTAGTGCAAAACGTTTAGCGTGGCAGCGAAGCCTGGCGCCTTCCTACGGCCTCAAGGGGATGTACGTGCTGTATGTAACGTACGCATGTATATATATATATACGCACACACACGTTTGTGTGTATCTGTACTGTATCTACAACTGTTTGTGGTCAAAGAGCCACACGGGCAGCAGCCAGTGAGCAGAGACCCCACAGACTGTGTGTGAGGGTCATTATTCCGATGTTGGTCTGCAGGTAACTCAGCTGCTGCAGGTAACTCAGCTGCTGCAGGTAACTCAGCAGGTAACTCAGCTGCTGCAGGTAACTCAGCTGCTGCAGGTAACTCAGCTGCTGCAGGTAACTCAGCTGCTGCAGGTAACTCAGCTGCTGCAGGTAACTCAGCTGCTGCAGGTAACTCAGCTGCTGCATGTAACTCAGCTGCTGCAGGTAACTCAGCTGCTGCAGGTAACTCATGCTGCAGGTAACTCAGCTGCTGCAGGTAACTCAGCTGCTGCAGGTAACTCAGCTGCTGCAGGTAACTCAGCTGCTGCATGTAACTCAGCTGCAGGTGTCTCAGCCACGTTCCTGACCTCTGCTGCTGAGGATCAGAGCCCTTCAGAGACGCTGTTCCTCAGAGTCGTGGGCATCCGCCGTGACATAAATTATATCCAGCAAGTCCATGCTGATCTTAAACAGCTCGTGCGTGAGCGTGAACATTGACTCTGGTCCGGACACGTTTCTTTTGCTTTTCATCTGCAGTCATATACAGATGTAGATGGATAGATGACAGATGTAACGTTTGGGCTCCAGCTTCTGTGGCTGATGTCTGGTTTTCTGATTCTTCTGACTGAACAAATCAAGCTCATTCAACGTATCTCCAGACTTATGGGATTTGTGATCATAACTTCACCTTATTTCTGACATTTAATTGACCAAACAGAGGAAATTTATATATAAATATAATTGTTACTTGCAAACTTACTTGAATGCAAGTGTTCTCATAAATGATGTCAGGAAATCCTCATCATAAATTCTTCACATTACAAACACATAAACTCGAAATATCAAAAACAGAGGTAGATGTTATGTGCTCGTGCTGCTGCTACAGCAGCGTGATTTCACTGGGTGGCAGAGTGAGTCTCTTCTCTCTCACTGACAACATGTTCTCCATGTGCATGGCAACGACGCGGCACAGCTCCAGGCCCTGGAAAACACACACACGCACGCACGCACGCACGCGCGCACACACACACACACACACACACCGCAAACATGTGGAAATGCTGAGAGGATGCAAAGAAAAATCTCACACACACACACACACACACACACACACACACACACACACACACACAAACTAAAAAAATCGCGGCTCTTTGAGTGTATCTGTTTATAAG
>CAAKHG010046046.1:0-11963 GCA_901007715.1 Dactylopterus volitans
CATGGCCACTTGAAGCGACCCTGCCTTTCATTAAACTTGTGTACATGTCGGTGCGTTTTTCTCTCTCTCTCTCTCTCTCTCCTGTAGTAAACAGCAGCAACTGTCATTAGCTGATTAAATCTAAATTAAACACCCGCAGAAGTCTGGACGTGTCCGCGGCAGAGGTGGGGGGGGGGAGGCCCGCGCCTGGCCCGAAGTTGGTCCCTTCTTCGTGTGGCTGCATAAGCGTGTTATGCAATGCAGATGCATGCTTGTATGGAAGTGGGTCAGCTATATGGACGGCGGGAGAAAACTTGGCCAGCGCACAAGCCAGGAAGTCGCGCTCTTCCCTCAGATTCCACGTTTGGTTTCCTGCAATTGTGCTCATTATTCCGTGCGCCAAACGCAGGAGATGGAGTTTCATGTGTCGCGCTCCGAGCACGAAAACTTTTAACTCTTTTTTTTTTTTTTTTCTATCTGATGACGGCCGTTTTGTCGAATGTGCCGCGCTGGCACTGAGCCGCATGCAGGACAGATGGAGCACAAAGAGTTTCATTCATGAGCACGGCCGTCTTCTTCTCTGCTTCCATTCCACGCGCGTCGGGCGCTTCTGCTGCATCAGCATGCGCGCGCAAACTATTATTGTAACAAGTCATTAACCTCCCAGTAATTACTCCGCTCATTTCCTCTCTGGCCACTTGCATCATAGCTCCTCGCGCGCGCGGCTTTAGCACATGCTCGCAAAAAATAGCGCAGACGCCCGTCCCGTCTTGACGTGACCCGTGACTTCAGGTCCGGGCAGACGCTCAAATCCGGCGTGCTCAGCGACCACGAGCTGAGCGACGCACGGGGTGAATCATTGACATTCCTGAGTGGGCTGAAGTACGTTTGAGCTCAGTTCACGGGCACCGTATGGATTTTGTTCCAGCACGTCATGTAAGAGCAGGCGAGGGCGAGCGCGGGAGAGAAGAGTAACCGAGCACAAGAGAGAAACGGAGATCCTGTCACGATCCTATCATGGCAGAGAATTTTCCTCTCACCCGATCCCTCAGAAATCTATTAACTTCTGCAGCCTCTGGCATGCCTGGGGTCCCCTCCCCATGCGCGCGCAGGAACGTCGCGCGCCAATGCTTTCACATTGGCTCAGCACTTTAGCGATAAAGCATGAACACCTGTGACCAAAAGAGAAAAAAAAAAGAAAAAAAAAACCCTTTGAGATCGTTTTCCTCAAAGGGAAGTAGCGGGTGTTAGTTAACAGAGCGTGCGAGCTGGTCAGTCTAGACTTGAACGTGTGAGATTCGCAGTTACGTAACCCCCTCGGCTGCAGGCTGGGCCCTCTCGCCTTGGTGGTGGGAGTGGAAGCAAAGACCGTCCCAGATCTGCTCTGTGATTGTATATCTTGTGCTTCTTTGACATAAGCCTTCCGAGGGGGCTTTTTTTTTTTTTTTTATTGTCTTGCGCAATGTGACGGCGGGCGATGGTAAACAAGACGGGGAATCGCAAAGCGCCGCAGATAAAAAGGACATGCTTGAGCAGTATTTTTAGAGCGAAGTGGGTCCTGGGCTCGCGGAAAAGTAGGTCGGCGCGAACTCATTGTCCTCGCATTTGCGCGTGGACGGGTTCCGCCACAGCGCTCATCCTCCGACACCGGCGCTACCCCTGGACTGGGGTGAGCGCTGCATTTTCTAAACCAAACCGAGGGTCGCGGGGTCACGCGCCGCTGGAACTCTCTGGATCTTTTGTTTGTGCAAGTGCCCGCCCGGCCGGCCGTGCACGTGGGCCCGCGCCCTGCACACCTCTCCGTAGTGGATGCGAGGGCCCCGTGGGGTGGGGGGGGCAACAGGCCGCTGCGGCTCCCTCAAATACAGCGTATAAACAACGCTATAAATCCTCCCTTCAGACCTCGAGCTCCGCGCAGTTAAAGGCTCGGATTGTCGCATCCGTGCCTCGCGCAGGTCAGACGGCAAGACAACCACTAACCACGCCGGCGGCAAGAGGTGGCTGAGACTCTGCGGTCTGAATGTCTGAAAGCAACTCTGTCTCGGCTTCGCACCTTTGCCCGCGCGCCCCCTTCGTAATTTTCCCACTCTTCTTCTGCTACTCAAACGGAGACGACAGCAACGCGGACGGGACTCGGCCGCCCCATTGAATCACCTACCACCACCCCCGCCCCGCCCCCCCCAGTGCGCGCGCGCGCGCGCCACAACTATGTCGCTCTTCAAAAGCTCAGCCCACAGCTTGTTTCTATATTTAAGTCTTTTACGGGCGTCTTAGAGGAGCTAATAAAACCAGCCGCAATAAAACGTGTGTGACGAGTGGAGCCCTTGCGAGGGCTTTGTTTTGAAAACGTGACCCCTTGCAGAGCCTCGGTGGCACAGGGCTGAGTGGGGTTGACGCTGCACCTGTGGGGCTGGTGGATGGGCCGGGGGGGGGTAGCGGTGTGAGGGGGGCTGCTTTTTCACCTATTGCGGTTCGCCCGGCCCGCCTGTGTTTACACAGCGCTGGAGCTGGCCTTGGCAGAAAACACACCCCGACGGAGAGACACACTCAGGCGCTGCAAATTTTAAAGCTTTTTTTTTTTTTTTTTTTTTTTTAAGGGAGTATTTTGATACTTAGCACCAAATAAAAAAAAAACAAAAAAACAACAAAAACAAAACAAAAGCCAAAGTTCCGCAATCAGCGTTTTTTATACAAAGAGGCTGCATAAACATTGCGAGGGCAATCTACTCTGGTGTTAAAAGGACACATTGCGCAACACGGGCCGTTTTTTCGATTTATGTTTACTCACTGACTGACTGACAAGTACAAGGACGTACGGATGCATGTGTTTGTGCGTATGTGAGACACGTAAATGGGGGCCTATGCATAAAAAAAAATGCCCGTAATTGTTCGAATCAAGGACGTTTTAGGAGTTGGTCATATGTTTTGTAGGTAAAATACTAATCTGCAATGCGTGTATTATGTGCATTGAGAAGTTTAACAGGCACAATCAAATAAAAACTTTCGAGCAAATCTCAGTAAAAAAAAACAAAACAAAAAAAAAACATCTAAGAGCTTTTTCTGCGTGTTTGCATTTCGCCGTTTTGGAAAGATGTACTGGTTACGTCGCAAAACTGTTTTCATTAAATATCTATTCTGCACCATCCGATGAGTCACAAAATTACAAATGTTCTCCACGAATCCAGGACTTGCGTATGTGGGGTTATATAAGCCTCGGTTGGGAAGGGAAAGTAACCTCATTCACTGTCACTTTGGTCAAAAACACCATGTGGAGATATGTTTTCCAGAGCCGTCCGTTAGGCTCTTTCGCATGGCACAGAGAGTGTTTATGAAGACGGCCGCGCCAACCAAACGGTGAAACCTTTGGGGGGGGGGATAATAATATAATGCAACCATCATCAGTGTGGGCTGGAGGGTCATATCCTGTTATGGTGGGTCTGGGAGAGGCTTGGTGCTGCCAGTCTGAAGCAGACCACAGCCTCCCACTCCTCACCCGCCTGATTCACTGTTTACTTAGACAGGAAGGCCGTCTGCTCTAACATCATCATCTACTACGGCTCCACGTCTGTGACTCGCCTGCGGCTTTGAAGGAAAAGGCGGGGGGGGAAGTTGTGCTTTCCCCCGACGGCCAAGTTTCTAAAAGCGGTGGCGAGTTTGAGCCAAAACGCTTGGAGGAGCGGCGCCCGGCCGCGGAAACCGCGGGCCTCGCCGTGCTCTGGAGGCCGCCCCCTCCAAGAACAGAGCCTGACTCAATATTGACTAATTAAGAGCAAAACAAAGCACTTAGTCTGCCGGCGTGGACGCAACAGCCGTATAAATATGAATCCACTTTAGCAGCGGCCTGCTGATTAAAACTGTCCGAGAGCTGCAGGTCAAAACTTTTAAAAAGGACCTTTTAGTTTTTTATGAAACATGTGGATTCCATATTCAGCAGGGGTCTGTAAAACCCATTTCATCAATCTTTTGTTTGCCGACATTTAGAGATCCCACGGCCGGCGTGAACCTCGCAGGGCCCTAAAAAGGGAAATACAGTGATAAGGAAACGAAACCCTGTCCTATAACTGCCTGAAAAACATTACACCTTCAGACTCAAGCTGAACTCCTCTTCACACTGACCCAGTTTGGGAGAGAGATGGCGAGAAAAAAAAAAAAAAAAAAAGAACAACATGCGGTGTTGCAACCGTAGGCTCTCGTTCAGCAAGGGAATGTGTTTTGACACGGGCAGAAAAAAAAATGTTAAACAAAAAACCCACAGTCAAGGTGCTATATTCAAAATGTGGTCTCCGTGGCGTTGCCTCACTTTCATCAGTGGGGCATCAGGTTGCCCCTCAGCTGGAGCCTGGACCCCTCCACGGCCACACTGTGGTGCAGCTTCCGCTCCGAGCAGGACTGGGCGGGGTGGACTAAGCCATGTTGGTTTTGACTGAGTTTCCTGCTGTAGTAGTATGTATAAAATTAGAGCTTTATGTGAATCGGTGGGAGTGGGACAGACACATGGTCTTGTTGGAAAGCGGAGGAATGTAGCCGTCTTTTCTGTCAACAAACTCCTATTTGTACGGCTGGTACGTGACAATGGTGTCGGAAACGGGTGCGAGAGAAGGCCGTTTTTTGTCGAAAAACATCTGTGTTTACCAGTTGTGGCGTCAGTTCAAGGTTTACGAGGGGAAACGTTGGCACCGAATCACAGTCCAACTCAGGCAATGGACATGGCCCATGATATCTGCATCTCTTGGCCCCGCTTCTCTAGAGGCTACTCAGATGATGGTGCGGTTGATGACAATACACCTGAGAGCCAGATGATGATCAAATCTAAAAAAACAAAACAGAAAAAGTCAACGAAAAGGGATGTCGACATTGGCAGACTTTAAAAGAGTTCACTCATCTGGTCTTTATATCTTCTGTTTAGAGGCGTACAAAAAAACAAAACAAAAGGACTCTCATCCCTGAACACAGCGCCAGAGCTGATCACTGGCTAAGTACATCCATAGTGTCCTGGTCTCTGCTGACCCCTGGTGGGCTGAGGTCGTTATAACAGTTTAAATCTTCAGCGCGCAGAGACCGGACAGACAAGAGCAGCCTGTCACAGACATGAAATTAACCCTCCTACACACATAATGAAAAACTTCCTGTGACTGGTAAAAAAAAACAGGATGCCTGTGGATGCTTGAAATGCTTAACTGAATTGGGGAAGCGATGCAGAAGGGTGGAGAAAAGGTCAAAGGGAACATGATGTTCTTGGCTTTAAGGCTGAAGATGGCGGAGGTTTTTAACGTCGAAAAGGACGTGCTTAGTCAACAACCAAAGCATGTGTTCATTTCAAAGGCCCGATTTCAAAAAGAATTGTATTTGAATAGAAGAATAAATGTACATTAAAGCCGAGCATGTCCATACTTGGGTGGGTGGTTTCTGTAGTTTAGAGCACGCAGGAGCAGTTAGCCAGAAAAACACACAACTCAAAGAGGAAAAAAGTGTGAAAGCTCTTGGTGTTGTCATGTCTGTCACAGATTTATCGCTGCAGTAAATATATATATATATAAAAAAAACAACAACTTGTGATGAGCAGGATTGGAAATGCTGAGACTAAAGTAAGAATCAGGAGAGACAGGCCAGTTTTGTACAAACCAGTTCATGTGGCTTTTATTATCAACTGTATAAATGGTGCAGTTCCAGGGTTAAGTAGTGCATAGCAACATTTTGAAACTAATTTAAATGTGTGTACCAACGGGAGATGAGGGGGGTAATGTTTGGAACTATTACTATCCATTCTAAGATACAGTATAGTCAGTCAAAGCTGATACAGGCCCATCTGCATCTTAGCGACAGCTGCGCATTGTAACATTCGATACTGACAGAGCTCAGTAACAATCGACACTTTATCTTAGCAAAAAAAACAAAAAAAACAACAGCAAGTATGTGGATTCTCCTGGTCAAAGTCTCTTCCTCCAGTTCTCAGGATAGCGCTCCGGTTCCGTGTCATTGGAGGTGGATGGGGGGGAAGTACCAGCATTTTGATGATTTAGTCCATATCTTTGGTTTGTGAGCTCTCGGCAAGGATTTTGCAAAGTGTTTTGCATGTTTTAGCCCATTTTTTTCCAGTTTTTTTTTTTTTTAACATCACATCCTCTTACAAGTAAACAGTTTCCCACAGAATGTCACAGCCTATTATTTGGTGCATTTCTCATACCATCTGGGCTTACTTTTTTTTTTAAATATAAAACTTAAGCGTACTGCAGAGGTCCAGGCTGCTAAGGCAGAAAAAGGCATAAAAGAAAAAAACAAAACAAAGAAATATGATGCTGTCAGATGCAGGTAAAAGCACTAGAAAAACCTGCAAAAAAGGCAAGCATGTGGAGTTTGAGTTAAGGTTATTTAAAAGAAATTTACAAATTCTATGAAACTTTTAACCCTTGCGTCTGTTCTGCAATCGCCTCCGTTCGTTCCTTGCGACACTTAAAACATCTCGACCTGCGTGAAGGGTTCCCCTCGAAACAACACAATTTGTGTTCCAAACGTGTAAACATGCGGAGGTGCCAAAACCTGATCATGATACATACTGATTGGTGATGAGGCAGTAGGTTAGGGCAGATTCTTCACAGCAGCTTTGCGACTTGTGTTATCATTTGACAAGAACATGCTGTTTAGCCAATGAGGAAACTCGACTCTTTCCATCGATTTTAACACAATTAACAGCAACAACGGCTGCGTTGAAGGTAGAAATCTGTCGGCGGCAGGACCGCCTCGCACTTGATTAGTAGAAAATGGGCTGAAACATGCAAAACCAGCGGTAGTCCTTGAATGCAGCAGCCAAACGTGGGGTGGGGTGGGATTGGGGGGGGCTCCTATGTTCTTTTAGCAGGTTTAGCGATAAGCTGCCGTTCTCTCTCCAGCTCCTTCTCGCGCTTTTGCTCCTTCTCCAGCGCCTCCTTCTGCTTCTGCTGCTGCAGCTTCAGAGCTCTTTTCTGGAAACGAAAGAACACCGTGGGCATCTAACTTGGTGCGTTATCTCCGGCAAACACAGGCGTCGAATCTGAGCGCGGGACCAACAGACCAACCTTTAGTTTTGTCGTCCTTTCATGGAGCACTATCATCTCTTTCCTTATGTTCACCAGTTTGTTGTGGTAAACCTTCGCCTCTGTAAACTGAGGTCAACAAACCGGATTAGGCGTCACACTGGCTGCCCGTGTCGGCAGTGCAGACCGGAAAACAGCATTGTAACGGAGGTGATGGGGTCCCATACATACCAAGGAATTAAGGTCCAATAAGGCATTGCAGTCTCTGAACTTGGTGACCTCTTGGTCCAGCGTGTCCAACAATATCAGCTGATTTTGTCTGGTCGAGGCAAAAGAGAAGAGCGAGGCTTTAAACACAAACAATAAATAAAATTTTAAAATATACACACGCTACATGTACTTGTTGAATTTTAATGTTTCTAATGTTTTAATGTGACTGCCATCTTGGCCAGGTCTCTCTTTCAGAAGAGATTTTCAATCTCAATGGGACTTCCTGGTTAAATTAAGGTTAAATAAATATAAAATAGATTTCTTTGTTGTAACCATGCCTCAAAGCCCATTTAATGCCAGAGCCAAACAGCTTACTCTGCTGGTGCTATTGACTCTTGTTTTGAGCCTGTGGTTCCCCAGGTGCTGACAATCAGGTGGCTGCAGAATGGGATGCCGGCCCACAGCGGCGTGTGACTGGGCTGGTGACCAGTGTGAGGAGGGGGCGCCAGGCTGCTGTGGCGGTGTGTGGTCCTTCCACTCATTGCTGTTTGTTAAATGACTACACTGTGAAATTGCCAGCATGTCTTGTTTCTCCAGACTTCAATCAGCCGATCCACCAAACAACGTGTGGCACCATTTAAAAAGGGAAATAAACAGGCTTTTTAACTACTTAAGACTCATTGCTACAACAAAGAAATAATCTACCAGACACAAGTTTCCCTTCTTTCTCTGCTAAGTTCATATATTCACTTACGTAATTACCAGTAATCTTAAATAAATATTCGGCGTAAGGACTCCTGAGTCCACATGCAGACATTATGATAAGCATGTATCATTAAAATAATGAAAAGGTGTTTTCAACTGTATCAAGAACTGTACGTGCGGGCGAAAGGCGGCTCGCATTATGTAAGATCATCTGATGCGAAAAGTAAACACCTGCGTGTTGACATAACAAGGACTTCGGAAAAAGCTCAGCGACGCCAAGGCAAGAGAGATCTTCCAAACCGCCAAACCAGTTTCGCTCGACACATGACTGTTTTCCTTCGTGCCTCCTGACATCTGTGGCTGGTGATTCGACAGCTGCCCCCTTTGCTTCCGCTCTGGTGACCTCCTTTAACCCAAACTAGAGGACCAAGCTCCATATTAAAAACTGCAGCGCGCAGTTCGGGCGATGGCGGCGACCTTGCAAAGGTTAAGCAGCTCCAGGAGAAGTGACACGCAAAGGAACTTGATCAGACCCAGTCGGCGCTGACCTCCTAGGTGACTGGACTAATTGGGTGCTAATTAGTGCAATCTTTGATGGGGGGAATTGATCCATTTATTCTGCTCGCGCTGGCGCGTGACTGCTCCTAATCGCACCCGATATCGCCTGCCACCGTCACTGCTGCCGGCGGGAGGGGAAAACCTGAGACTTTCTGGCACGCCGCCGCTGGTGGAACTGAAGCGCCCGGAACACTCACGTGAGCTCTTGGAGGGCTCGTTTAGAGTTCTGCAGGTCCGGCAGGTAGTGGGCGAGCAAACCCTCCGAGAGTTTGCACACTGCGTCCTTGTCCACGCACACATCCTCTGCATGGGCCGAGCTCTGCGAACACTCGGCCTCCTGCGTGGCCAGCTGGAGACCTGCGTTTTAGCAGTTTATTCAAATCAGCATTTCATCAAAGCCCCAAATTAAATGATCTCATTGCCATCCACTCTGGTGGCCTGATAATAATATAAAGCGTCACTCAATTTTTGTGGACATGTGACGTGCGAGACACATTGTTGACAGAAGGAAGAAGAGGTGAAATGAACTACAATACTGTTATCTCCTTAAATATGTGACCTATGCATAATAGTGAATAATACAGAAAATGTTGAAATACATGGTTAGTTACCAGTGATACTTGTATAGTACAGATTACAGCAGATGTAAAACAGGGCAGTAAATTCACACTTGAGAAAATCCAATTAGGAGGCTTCTGTAAGGTTCTATTAGGAATTAATGAATTAATTATTGGACAGCTGCATAATCTTCTGCAGAAACCTTTCAGCCTACTACTGAGGGTTACTGTTGGATGCATCTCTAGTGTTTGCATCAAAGATTTATGCATTTATTTACTCTATATTGTAATTTTTGCAATATGTATTTATGTAAATATGTACAATTGGGGAAACTGTTAATAGGTGGAGGAGGGGTCGGTTTAAACGAGCTTATGTGTCACCCTGCTCCTTTTCGGACATGCTGGGTTCATATTATTGTCGGACATGTGATGCCTGTCTTGCATGAATGTACGCACGCACACTGATCAGCCAGAACATCAGAACCACTGCTTGTTTACCACAGAAAGTAATGCAACAGCCCTGCAATAAAACTTCCATTCTGGAGGAGTTTTATGTTGAATTTTCACTGATTCTGTTCTGAGCGCGCTGTTGGATGTTGTAATGATTGTTGCTGGGACTGAAAGTGTTTGTGATGCTGTTGAACTGTACTGGGTTACACGTTGTCCGTATGTTGGTCACCCCATGTGAGCGGTGTGACCAAAATATTAGGGACACCTCTCAGTTTAGCTGTGTTCGAAATCACCCACGCACTCCATCCCTATCCACCACATCGTGGATATGATGTAGTGCACTACACAGGGGGCGACACGACAGCGCTGCATTGTGGGATACAGGAGCCCAAAGTAGTGTATCACTCAATTTTGCGGTGCATTGTGGGTATTTTATCGTCCACTATATAGTGGATGAAATCGGCCGCGGGGAATTCCACTACATGTCGTGTACCCTATGACCCGGTACAGTTCAACAGCGTCACAAATTACAGTCCCAATGACAATCATTACAAAGTCAACACCACAAAAAGATTAAAAAACAAAAAAAAAACAACATAAAACTCTTTAAGGGAGAATTCATTGCAGAAGTGTTGCGTAACTGGGACCATGACTGGAAATAGTGAACAATGAATATGAGCTCAACGCTCTTGACAACCATTTTCACTTCCCTGCTGTAGCTTCTCTTTCTTCGTTTGCTTCCCTAACGGCCGCTTTGGCCTTTTCCTTAAACGAGTTAAGTTTTCCAACGTGGTTGTGGAAAAAAAATTGGGACAGGGAGAGGAGCTGGGAGGACCCGACGCTCGCACGCAGGCGCCGCTGCCGGAGTACGCACCGTCCGTGTGTGGAAGCTCGCTCCCACTCGAGGGTCCCCGCTCGTCCGTCCCCTCCGTCGCCTCCGCCTCCATGCGTCACGTGACACCGTCGGGACCCCCCCGTCCCACCACCACCACCACCACCTCCGGTTTTGTGACCTGGGAAGACTTTAATCAGAGGGACGTTCACGGGCGCGACGCCTCAGTCGCGGTTTAACCGCAGCAGCGAGCGTTCCGTCGCCGAGGAGGCGTTTAGCTAGCTCGGCCAAGCAGCTCCGTTAATGGGTCCTGCGTGACCGCGCCGAAGTCAGCCTCGCGTTCGGAGCCGCCTGAGCCGCCAGTACAGGGGAAAGTTAAGGGAAATGTTAAGTGACAGTCCAGGGTGACTTAATCCTCGCTGACTTTCGCCCCTGAACTGTTGTGGAAGCGTGGTGGACTGGTGGGGAAGCCTGTCTGCATTCTCAAGCACACTTTGGCATTTGTAAAGAAGAAGAAAAAACACAAAAAAACTTTTATTTAACCCGTGAACGTTTCAAAATGGGAGATTTCACTGTTTTTCACATCTGGACTACACTGGACCAGGTCCCGTGATGTGTCACACCTGGAACTGATCAAACCTGGTAGGCTAAAACGTCTTTTTACAGCAATTTTATTTTTATTTGAGAACTTTGAGAATTTGAAGGGTTACATGAGTTTTTAAAAAAAAAAAACCTACTTAAAAGGGTGTAAATCTGATAATGATATGAAAATGACGGCCTATTTTGCTCATTTCTGCGTCAATAATGATATACTTCCCGGGTGCGGAGGCCATCCAAACATGAGTGTGTGTTTAGGTCCGTAACATGTGGAGAGGGGCTGCTCTCTACTT
Source organism: Dactylopterus volitans (assembly GCA_901007715.1). NCBI lineage: Eukaryota > Metazoa > Chordata > Actinopteri > Syngnathiformes > Dactylopteridae > Dactylopterus > Dactylopterus volitans. The sequence goes on from CAAKHG010046046.1 coordinate 11,192, forward strand.
AGCCGCCTCAGGTTCCTCACCCGGATGCAGCCCCAACCGCGACGGCGCAGCTTTCACCATCGTCTTTGCGCCACTTTGAACACGAGCGCGTCGAAAGCGCAGCTCTGTGAGGAGGGTCGGCGAGGACGACCTGGGCTTTGCAGCACATCCAAATCGCGCCGAACGCGACGGCGACCTGCCCCGAGGAATCAAGGGGGACAAAACAGTCACATCGACCGATCTGAGATCTCGACATCCAGTTTTCCCAACTCCCGGCTGGCGGGGGCAGCTGAGGGCCGCTGCTGAATCGACACAGGACATGTTTTTTCCCCCCCCGCAACTGTTCGCTGTGTGACATCAGAGCTATGAGATCATATGGTTGCGGCCACAGCTGTGTATCATCATGGCAACTCAAGAGCCTCACTGACTCACTAAATCCGCAGCAGCAGATGGAGGCCCGGCCTTTTCTTCTGCTGACAAGCGCAGTGGAGCTGGGCTGAGCCGGACCGCCCGGTGGAAAGTTAGCCGGCTGGATGAGGGGCGAGTAAACCGGCTTTTCTCTGTTTGCTGTCCGCGTGCCGGGACTGAAACGTTGTTCACGACGACGGGAGGGTAGAAAAGTTAAGAGTTATCCTGGGGTTCCTCTTATTAGCATGTCTTTCTAATGGGAAATTAGCTCAGAAAGACTTGTGTCCTGGCAGGACTGAGGTTTTGCTTTAATTGCTATCGTTACATAACTAAAGACTGAGCAAATACTGCCATTACACAGGGTTGGGTCTAATTATAGACACCT
>CAAKHG010046049.1:0-15204 GCA_901007715.1 Dactylopterus volitans
CTCACTGAATGACTTTAAGAAAGCCCCTTTATGAATGAATGAATGAATGACTGCCTTTACTGAAAATAAATCATTAATAAACAACTAATAGTTTAGAATAATAGAAACGACATAAAACATGTAACGATAATAAATGAAATACTAAAAACTGTCAAAAACATATCTGAGTCTAACAGAGCAGCTTTGCTCAGTGAATCAGCATTAATAGGATGTGAGATAAAAGACTTTATTGCACGTGTTTATGTTTATGCATCATACGGCGGCTCTGATGTCACGAAGGCCAATGCGTCTTTCATGATGATGTCATTGTTGCGTGGTGATGATGATGTCAAGAAGTGTCGCTTTGATGCCCATTCATGTATTTATGCATGCGTGTACGTACGTGTCGCGTGATCCCGCGTGGTCCGCGGACCTGCTGGATCTGGATTCTAGTTTCTCTGCTCTGGTGGTCTTGCCGGAGTCACTGCTCCATCCACGCCGGCCCAAACCGTTGCCGTGAGGACGTCTGCATGTGTCCGCGCTCATTTCTGCCACAGTTTTCCCTTTCCATTTGTTCCCCGTCAGCAGTGAAACATTCTCATATTTAAGTAAAAAATACATTCGGAGATTAAAAAAAAAATCCCCTTTTTAAGTAAAAGTACTGCATCCATATTACTCTAGCAAAACTGGAGTTACCTCCTCGCAGATGCCTCTGCCAGTGAGGGCCATAGCTGTGTTAGTTGACCTTTGACCCGTCAGTTGTAAAAAAAAAAAAAAAAAAAGTCTCCACTTCATCAGTGATATCTGATTAAATACTTAACGTTAAAACTTTAACCCGCATCCAAATTCTTTTTTTTGAGTTTTTTGGTGGACAAAAAAAATGGCGTTTCATGAGGTCACAGTGACCTTGACCCTCGACCATCCGAGATCAAATCAATCGAGTCCAAGTGGAAGTTCCTCTGCATGTCATCAGCATGGAGACACAACTGAAGGACCGTCAGAGAAACGGACACATTAAAAGTGGCTACTAAAAGTTAAGGCTGAGTGCATACATGTTACTATAATGTATTATTCTATGAAATATTGCCCTCTGACCTTTAGTCTGTAAACTCCATCTCGCACACACACACAACACATAAAAATGTCAAATCTGCTGTGTGAGCAGTAAATACCTTGGACTGCAGCCCAACATTGGTCATCAATCTGAAAATGACTGACAGCGGGTTATTTTATCCCCATTAATGGCAGCTCACCACATGCTGAAGCTTTCAACAATCTCATCCATTATTGCTCTTATCCTTCCCATCTGCGGGTTTTTTTTATTTATTTTTTTTATTGGTCCAGAGCACAGTCACTTGCCTATGAATCCATACGCGCCCCGAGCGCGGAGACGGCCGGCCGGCGGCCGCGTCGCACGTGTCCACGCTCTAATGAAACACCTGCATATTTACAGATGTTAGCATCTGCTGCGAGTGCCCTGGTTTGGAGGTTTAATTCTGGAGCAGCGGCCAGATGGTGGACAAGAGGATTACCAGGCTAAGCCTTTGTCATCAGCTTCTGCACACCGACTGTTCATTGGGAAAAACAAGGTGGACCCCCCGCTGGTCCCTGACAGTCCAGTCGGGCCCGCCGACGGGGTCGATGACAAATGAAAAAATATGAGCTTCAGATTATGTAATTGCACCTATGAGGGGGGCCGCGGGCCGCGTTAAACTGATCTTAGACGCGGCGGCTAATCTTGGCTGATGCTCTTGTTGGAGCGACAGCCGAGCGATGAGGCTCGCAGGTGCCCGCGTCTCCCGTGTTCAGGCACTGTGATATACTGCAATGCAGTAAAAAAAAATATGTGCACACAATGTATAGACACCTATTTGATTCCAAATATTCCAGAATTAATCCAAGGAGCCTGAAACTGCTGAATGGAACCCAGCCATCATTACTTTTAACCTTTTCCAGTGTGTAAATGCCATCTGTGAACAAGGCCAAGTCACCTCAGCTTGACTTTAAAATGGCTTTTCCGAAAAAGAGCAAGATTAATTCCGCTTAAACTACAGGTGATTTTTCAAGCAACTGTTTATTGAGTGATTTGAGTGATTCATTTGGCTGAACTGACTGCATTCTCTCAGAGACACGAGTTAATTTGTAACGACGGTACTACATCAGCGTGCGCTGGAGCGCGAGACTGCGCTGGGAGTCTGGAGCAGTCGGCCTCTGACCTACGACGTTTCAGTCGCATGTAGCGGTGGCTTCTTAAATTTTGTGATTCTCATCTGAAACAGAAACATCGTTGAGTGGGAATAAATAGAAAACGAGGACAACTCAAAATGCCGATGCCGAGCGATTCATCCCTGGAGCCCCGCGATGAATCGGGCGCTTCCAACAATCAAGGTGGCTCTGCAACGCGCCACCGCTTGTCTTCTCTGCTTGAACCACCAGCAAGTGCCAGGCAGCGTTTGCCGCTCTTCTTCTTCTTCTTCTTCTTCGCACGTTAGCAAAGCAGTAATGTTTCCATGAGGCTTGTGGCTAAGAGGCGACGCCCGGCATTTGCTGCTGGTGCTAAAGTCTCGATGTCGTGCAGCTGTTGGAGGGTAAAAGAGGAGGAGGAGACGCCGCGGCCCGGCCGCTTACTTCCTTCTGCCGCCGCCGCCGTTCGCCAGGATCATCACCAGCCTCATGAAGATGTTGAGCGTGTCCATGTAAATGCCCATGCACCTGCAAGACAGCGTGAGCGTGTTGGTGCGAGCGGCGCGGCCGATGCCAATCGCATTTTGACCTCCTCTGCCGGAGATGGAAAAGAGAACTCTTATGCGGCGACTTACGCGTTGATGGGGTCGAATTTCTGCACGCCGTAGAGCGGGTGTGTCTCCGCCCTCTTGATGACCTTCTGCGTGTCATAGAGGAGGAACATGCTGAACAGGACGAGGCCGCCGTAGATGGCCACGGAGTAGAGGCCGGCGCCGAAGGCCGAGGTGGGCGGCAGGAACATCGATCCTGGAGAGGGCAGGGACACTCGGTACAGACGGAGCGGACGGCGGATTCGCGCCGACAGCCGGCAGATCTCACTGATTAATTAGCTAATTAACTCATTACGATGATGTCGGCACGCGATCCTGACAAACCCGGCGTGTGTGAAAGGACCTTGAGATGTTTTCCATCATCACCATCAATTGCTACTTTATGGCATCAATCAATCATCTTGCTAAGTTGTCTGTGTCCTGGCAGTGCGGCGGCGGCGGCGGCGGCAGGGAGATAAAACACAGCCACAAACTTACACGAGCATGTTTAGGATTCTGTTGCTCTTGAAATGTACGTGACAAAGGTGCCTGAATAAGCCTTTTCGAGTTTTCATCTTGCTTCTCATGCCGATGATTTTCTTAGTGATGATGTCACTGAGGCCACTGATGACTAATGCTGATGACTAACAAATGACTAATGTTTTACTTTTTTTGCAAATCGTGAAAACCGTTGCCAGGAACGGCGTGTCGACTGTGTAAACTCAGCTATCGCCTCTTTATAAATTTAAGAAAGGTCAAAAGTTCCATCCGAGTAGGTGACAAACACCACCGAGGATAACGTGATTGTTACCTTCAAATGCAGCGTTGTCACTTAAACTAGCCTCCCCGGATTATATTTCCGGGAACTGGATGCAGGTGCAAACGCGCCTGCCGTTTTCTTTTCCGTTGAGCACGCGTGCGGTAGCGTGCAGCGTCTGGTTGGGCGCTTTACTCACCGATAGACGAGGCGAAGACAACTCCGAACCCGACGGCCAACGGGCCGCCCATGTTGAGGAACTTCTCGCTCGGGGCACACATGGCCACGGTGGACAGACCTCCCACGATTCCCGCTGTGTACCAGGCGGCCCTCATCATCAGAGGCCCTCCGAGGAGCGTAAGGGGAGCAATGACGGCGCCCATCACACCTTTTTTTTTTTTTTTCAAAAAGCAAAAAAAAAAAAAGGTTTAAAACTTCAAAACCATACCAAGACAAATCTGTGCCAATCACATAGATATAGCGAGGTGGTTTCAAAGACAAGCAGCTATGAATCTCTGGGCCTTTACATCGTCGCCCTCTGGTGTTTACTTGGGGAAACTGCATAACGCAAACGACATGAGGTCCCATACACACCTGCATGAAACATCCAAGCCAGATGTTTGGGGACTGGGCTGTGCTCATATGAAATGGACCTGACCAGCATGCCAGCACCAATCATGGCCGCAAACGTTGCTCCGATAGCCTGGGTTGGCACAAACGGTTCAGCGTTTATATCAAACTGGAAATCTCTTAATACCTCCGGTCGTTCTGCTTTTGAGTAATGAAGCTTACCAGCCAGGATCCCCTCATCATGAGTCCCAGAAGTGCCGGGGTCCTGCTCACTGCCACCGCTGACAGAGCTGTGAGTCCGACACTGCCTGCAAAGTACATGTAGGTGGAGTGGATCCTGTCCTTCACGTACTGAGGCCAGATCCTGCACGGAGGGGGGGGGAACGGCTGGATGAAGTTGGTGCCTTTGTGTGACGCGCAACCGAGCCGGTCTCTTCGAAAATCACAGCGAGGAGCTTCTGAGCAAAAGGCTGATACTCACACTGCTTTCTCAATGGCACCCATCTCGTTGGACATGCCGAGGCCGTAGTAGCACAGAGCTCCGAGGCCGACCGCAGCACCTCCGGCTAGGATCATTCTCCCCATGCTGTCAACTGACACGACGGAGATGCATTTTAGAATTAATTCCTTACATGTTTACTGGCCAATTTACTGTATTTTTCCAAATGTTGAAGGCAACTGATGTAACTTCCAGATGTAAAAAAGCCTGGCCATTTTGCACTTGCACACAAAATTAAGTGGCACAGTTTTCTGGCTTCAACGACACCAACCAGTCACAACATTACCACCACTGCACATTTACCATAATGCAACAACCCTGCATTACATTCTCCCTTCAGGAGGAGTTTTGTGTTGTGTCTGTTTCAGAGAGGTGTTGAAATAAATGAACAGTTGTTATTGGAACTGTAATTTGTGATGCTCTCGCACTGTAATGGGTCATGCTGAGAGGTGTCCCTGATATTTTTGTCACCCTAATGCATACAAATATTTATATATATTATAAACCAATACAGTTCAAAGGCAACACAAACAGTCTCAATAACAATCATTAAAATATGTCAACACCTCTCACAGACATAATTAAAATTAAAACTCCTCCTGATGGGAAAATTCCATGCAGGGCTGCCGCGTTACATTCTATGGTGAACATGCTGAGGTTTTAATGTTGTGGCTGATTAGTGTACATGAGCATAACAAATTTGGCACAACTAAGATTTAGAGCCCGCATTAGCGGAGCAATAACAAAACAAAATGTTTAAAAATGAAACCGTAATTACTTTTGATGGCGGTGTCTGTCGCCGGTTCAAAAGCTGCCTCCTTGAGCTGGTCTTTGGTCGTCCTTCCACGGCGGAAACCAAATCTGGCCTTGGACGAATAACCCTGATGAAAGAACAACAAATGTTACACAAAACTCCCTGGTGTTGATTTACACGCTTGATTTGAAACCAATCTTTTCACTCGTCCTCATGCTGGAGCAGTGTGTGTGTGTGTGTGTGTGTGTTAGTTAAAACGCTGGTGGATACAGCAGTCAAGGACGATGCTGAGGAGCTCTGAGTGCCATCCCGAGGGCCGTGTTTGCGGTACCTGCTGGGACCTGAAGATGGGAGAGCAGGTCTTCAGGGTCGGAGCTCTCAGGGCAGGGGGGCCCTGAGTCAGGACATGACGGAGCCCGGTGAGCGGGAGGCTCCTCACGCACGCCAACCTTGCCACCAGCATGGTCGAGATGTCTTATACCCTATCTGGGAGATAAACAAGAGCGTTAGCTTGCTGACTGGCGATCAAGCACAAGATTGCAGAACATTTCGATTAACTGGGTGTCAAGCGAGAAACGTCCTCTAATGTGGCCCAAAAACGGCACCGTTTGTGAAGAAAACTGACATTAACATGAACGCATCTAAGGCAAGTTAGCTTATCAACCCAACATGATGTTAGCTGCCGCTAGCTAGCATGACATAACTGCGTAGACTGCAACAGCGATTACGTTTGCGAAAAAAAAGAAACATTGCTTAGTCAAAATAATGACTTTGTTGTAAGCTTGTCGGATTTAATTTTGTATCTATAAGGTGAATCTATACGTACGGAGAGAGTGCTTCACGTTCACCTTTCCAGACGACAACACGGAGGGTTCCTGACGCAATTGTTTTGCAACCTTCCTGAAGCTTCTGGACGTGCGTCATCAACGCGCGACGGCCGCCATGGGAGTTGTAGTTCTACGTCCGCCGGCACTTGACAGCCCGACACGAGAATGAAATAAATGACGAGAACTGCATTTAGCGGTTTAAAAGCATAAAAGTAAAAAAAAATCTTATGGCCAGTGAAATATCACTGCACTCGGTGGGAGGGGGAGGGACCGCGGGAGGAGAGGGGCGAGGGATTCTGCAGCACTTTTGCATTAGCACTTTCCTTACTGCCACTTGTCCACTTTAATAACATGTCTACCTCATTGTGCATATTATTTTGCCCATTGTCTTTGATATTTTCTTATATCGCATTTCTTTATGCTTATTCTTATTCATTCCCTTTCTTATAACTTGCACTTTTTGTACTGTACTATTTGGTGTTGATGGTGTGTGCTGGAAAGCTAATTTCCCTGAGAGAACCCTCCCTAGGGATTAATAAAGTATAATATAATATATATAATTGAATTGAATATCTTTACCGTCATCAGTAGGCTACTAACAGAATGGTTCCTCTATTGTGTTGCACATTACTATGATATCGTGTGTAAGAATGAAAAGTTTGCATCAAAGTAAGAAATTCTGACTCGGGCGAATTAGCAATATTGAAATTTTATGAGGGCACATGCAAAAATGTTAATATCTTACGTGACCACTAAATTCAGGGGACACATGCGCTGTTAAAAGTGCCCGGTAATGAGCTAAAATCCAGTCAACTTAGGGCGCACCTTGTGGTTTTCTCCACTAGATGGCGCGCCGGCTTCTTTTCTCCCGCCGTGGCTGGTGGACCCACGCTCAACATGACCACCCCAAAAAACAACAACAACATGGGGCTAAAAAGCAGCAAATATATGAAGACACCATGACAGCAATATTAGCGGTCCGGGTCCTCGCCGTCAATCCCGCCACTGATTCCCCATCAAGCGCTCGGATCGCTCGGCGGAGGCGGGCAGGCGGGCGCGCAGCCGCGGAGGTGGGGGGTGTGTGTGTGTGGGGGGGGGGGTCACGGCTGCGCGCCCGCGGCTCCGCTCCTCCACGCCGAACTTTTACCATGTGATCCGCGGAGTCGCAGCAACAGTTGGACGGACTTGTCACTCAGCTCGCCGAGCCGCCCGCGGAGCCGCTCCAACATGCCGCCGTCTCCTCTGCGGGCTTCACGCGCCGAAACTCGCCCCGCGTGCTTGGAATCGGATTGATTTTTTTTTCTCTTTTTTCTTTTTTTTTTTCCCGCTTCACACGTGAGCCGCTTTTGGGAAGTCATGCAATTAATTTCTGTCCGGAGTCGCTGAACCCCTTCACGGATGACAGTGGCCACAATGGTGGGTATTTGGCAGCGGATGAGCGGTCCCTCGCATCACTCTGTTCGTTTTAATGTAGCAATGATCATAAAAAAAAGAAAAAAAAAGTGATCAGATCATATTTGTGGATTGTAAAAAAAACCCAAAAAAAAACACCACAATAAAGTCAATGAGTTTACTGTTGTGAGCTCTCCAGGGGGAAAGGCACTTCTCATCAAGGGTCTTTATTAAGAATGCATGACTTCAGTTTGGCAGACTTGTCCGCGTCTAATTTTAAATACTACGCATGCTCCCTAGAGACTCTCTCTCTCTCTCTGTCTGTATCTCTCTCTCTTACACCACAGAACTCAGGCTTTTGTACATATTTATAAAAAAAAAAAAGGAAAAAAAAAGTTAATAAACTTGCATAAGGGTTTTCAGGGTTACCCGTGCATGTCAGGTGTGCACAGAGCATGAAGCCATGAAAGCTTGACGTGTGCTCCTCTACTCTGCTGCCCTGCATCCTCTCACCCTGATCGATACCGACGAGGGTTCGATATGATGCAAACTCCCCACTAAACTGTCAGATTACTGCGCACAGTCGAAACCGTTTGCTGAATTTATACTTGTCATCCTTTATTCTTTGTTGTTTTTGTTTTTTTGACCATATAGATGCACGTCTAAGCATTATTGAATCTGCCACTAATCATATCAGGTCTCGGCCTCTACATCACTAATGAGCCAAAACAAGTGATGAGCTGAAGCCGGACTTCTGCCATTTTATATCAAGATATTGTGGGAACATTTTGGTGATTTTGTTTGTTCTGAAGTCTCTACAGAGAAACAGTTAACAGCCAGGTGAGAATGTGCTGCTGTCGCTAATCAAGTGCATGTTAAAAACAAAAAAAAAATCCTGTCACTCATTTTATTTCCCTCTTCTTCTAACTGTGTGATATAACTTTGCGGAACTGTTCTGTCAGAGGTTCTGCGTTCCCGCGCCGAGGCGCCTCTTCCTGTGACGGTCTTTTAACCGTCTCATCTGCTCGTCCCAGATTAAATCATTGCCGTCCTAATAGAAACGGGAATTGATTGGGATGCCCGGTGGCACGCGGCGTACAGCTGCAATAATGTGGTGGTTGGCTGGTGTTTAATTTGTCTTCACAGAGGATTTACATTAAGTAAGAGGCGGCCATTAGAAGCATTTGTAACTGGATGATAAATGGCGCCGTGGCGGTTTTGTTATGAGCAGATGATCAAATGTGTCATATGCCTCAGTGGCTTGTGAATATTCAAAAATGTCAGCTCATGTGTGTAAGCCCACCCCCCTCCTCACCCCCCTTTCCATTATACTTCACACAGCAGATGCAGTAAGCTGAGATAATTGGCGTAGATCTAATTTACCATATAAATGACAAACATCTAACCACTTATTTTCTCTGTAAATTGTTGATGTAGATTCTTTCAAAAAATTCAAAAAACCGACATCAGGCAGACGCGCCGCTGCCGACTGCGCTGCAAATCGAGGTCAGATCGACTTTTTTTTTTTTTTTTCTCGCATTGCGGGAGGAGTGATATATCAGCGATGCGGCGTTTATTAGCCGCAAACTTCCCCTCCGAGTTCGCCTGCGTGCGCGCAGGTGCAGCTGAAAATGAGCTGCCCAGCTAACGCTCGGGCCATCCGCTCGCATCTGTTTGCGCAAATGTGGCGTTATCGCCGCGGTCTTAAGGTCCCCGAGTCATTTCCTTCGGGCGCTTTCCGACTTAGTCACTGACCCCGTGACGCTGCAGAATGACCTGGCAGTTTATGTTCCGCGATCTCCGGCCCGGTGGGGGTGTCGAGTCGCCGCGCTGTAAAGAGACCTTTGTGGTTGTGGCATGCGGCAGGGTGGTGCAAGATGGGGCTGATTTTTTTTTTTTTTTCCCCTGGTCCGGCTGAAAACGTGTCTCAGTGCGCGAAACTGTTCCACCTTTTCATTACGCGCCATTCCACGTCAACAGTGCTCCGCCGGCAGCCTCAAACTTCCCATTCCCTCGCGGAGAACTTCGCAGGCAGCGGCGTCCCATCGGCTCTCTTGTGTTTAGGCTGCGCGCAGTCACTTGGACCTGCGCTCCGTGGCCCGGCGCCCCCCCGGGTGCGGGGGCTGCAACAGGATGCGAGAACTGGAGCACCAGACGTGCTGCGCGGAAACCCGACCGGATTCAGGAAATTCGAACACCAAAAGAAACGTTCACCGCGCTAAGTGGGTGAAAAGATGGGCGCTGCTGATATGTGCCGGCGGAGTCACTCGCTGCTGGACCTGCAGTCACTTAATAGTGAACCGTTAGAAAACACCCATCTGACTCAGTGAACCAGACGTCTCATTCTGGTCTTTCACGGGGACTGACTGCGGACCGGGTGTTTGCTTTCTCGTGTGTTTTCTAATCGTTTTTTTTTTTTTAATCTGTCGCAGCCATGTGTTTTGTGGGCCCGCACCAACATGACACTGCAATTTTCCCGAGGGTGGAGACCGTCCCGTTAATCTGGTCACCCCGAGTTGACCTCCCCTTCATCACAAATGTAGGCACGGTTGTGGCAAATCCAAAGATTTAGCCAGGGATGTGGGCCAGGCCGCAGCTATCCCCGAAAAGCGAAAACCGGAAGAATCTTTTGGGATTAACGATGCCCAAAAAAAAAAAAGAAAAAAAAGCCTCTTTGCAGGAGGAGCCGCCTGAGAGCCCGCCAGTGTTCTAAGGGGAACAAGAGCATATGAGGGAACTGCAAGCCATCGGTGCAATACCAGGTGTATCAGCAGCAGTCATAACTCTGCTGGAAAGATCTCCTCCCAGCAGCTCCTAGCAGTTGTGACCTTCACCGCCGGGGATAAAGATTTGACACATTGACACACTCACACACACGCCGCATTCGTGTTTTGTGCTTTTGGAATTGAGGTTTTAATGACAGTCTTGCTGTCCTACCTCACACTTTGTATTTCCTGCGCTCATAAACACAGTTTCCCTGCGCGAGCCATCCCTCGGTCCCTCATGGTGGGTGGGCAGGTTCTTGAAACGTCCCGGCGCACTTAAGATAACGGCCACTTCCTGCCGAAAAAGGATTGAAATAGACCCCAGTCAGACTCCCTCTGCCATTTTCTCATCTTACGTTTTTTAAGATATGATATTTTTGCCTCTTTTGTGAATCCATACATATTTGGGGGGGGTTTGCAGAATGCAGCGCAGTGATGCCATGCACGCCCACCAACGCGGGAAGAAAGGAGCCTGCGCTCTGGGTGACGAGGCATCACGGTGCAGTTTTGCATATCTCAAAATGGTCCCGCCAACTTCCCCATTTCCATGAGTGCGCGAAACGAAAACCTTTAAAATGTTCTGACAGGAACAACTGAGACCCGAGCAGTTCCCCCTCTCAGCCCACGCCCACATGCGCGAAATGTGTAACTGACAGGCCGACGTTCGTTTCATTTGCAGGACGAAACGTCGCACATCTACAACGGGGAATACGAATAACGGGAAGGCTCGTTAAGGAGGCGACTGGAGACCGGCGAGATTGGCAGAACCTATTAACAAGCCGCGCGTAGACCCAGCCACAACCGCCTCCAAGAATGAGGATCAAATACACAATATGCATCGTCTTCTTGGTGGCACTCGTTATCATCGAGAAGGAAAACAAAATTATCGCAAGGTAAGTCCCATTTCATCGATCAATGGAGCACTCTGGTGATTTCCAGCAGGGCGGCGCGAGTTTACCTTTCACAAGCTTTGAATATGTTTTTTTACAAAAAACTCCCTGTGCGACGCAGAGAAGTGTGATACTCTGGGCAGAGGATTGGGGCCTTGTACGACGTAAAGCTGTGTAAAAAGTGCAGCACCATAAAAAGAGGGCACAGTTAAACACTTTTAATCACAAAGAATATTCAGTGACACCGTTATCATAAAGTGTTTTGTAATGATATGCACACATGCTAAAATTATGGCAAAGCATTTAGTTCTTAGCCTAGTGATGTAGCTTGGCAACCAGGAGACCACAGACGTGTGGGGGGTGACATGTGACAGAGAAGTTCTTGGATATTTTTTGTAATAACAAATGAGCTAAAATTACGGCAAAGCACATTTTTCCGAAATAAGTGTTGCAGTTTGACCACCAGGAGACGACTGATGTGTGGAGTTCCTACGGTGTAGCAGTTGCACGATTTGTGCTTTAACAGTGTTTTTCTTATGAGTGACTGATCGTTGAAGATTGAATCTGTGAATATCCATCTCCCTCCCTGAAATGTAGCCGAAATAACCATTTCATTCCCGTAAGATTGCAACTTTCTCGTCATAACTTAATGATGCCAGTACTACGGGCTTTTTCTCAATCACAATGTTACTCTCGTGATACTGCAATTTTTTTCCTCGTACGATAATGACCTTATTCTTGAAAGCTCAGATTTTTGGCCCTGAGACGCTGTCAAAGACACGGAAGCCATTAACCCCCCCCGACTCCTCTCACACTTCCAGGGTGTCAGATAAGCTCAGCTCAAAGCAGATCCCCCAGATGCCTCTGCAGCCCAGCCGCCTCTCCCACATGCTGCTCAAGTCCAATGCCTCCTTCCCTTCACTCACCAAAATGAACTCCGCCGCCTTCACGCTGATGAAGCGGCGCCTGGAGAACTACAGCGAGCACCAGGAGGTGATGACAGGGGGCAGGAAACACATCCTCCTCCTGGCCACCACCAGGACAGGCTCCTCGTTTGTGGGCGAGTTCTTCAACCAGCAGGGCGACAACATGTTCTACCTGTTTGAGCCACTGTGGCACGTCGAGAAGATGCTGACGCTGGAGACCGGCGGCACCAACGCCACGGCGGCGGCCAAAGCGTACCGCGATGTGCTCCGGCAGCTCTTCCTGTGCGACTTCAGCCTGCTGGAGAGCTTCATCGACCCGCTGCCCGTGGACCACGTCACTCCCGCGCTCTTCCGCAGGGAGTCCAGCAGCTCGCTGTGTGAGGAGTCCGTCTGCGGCCCCGTCGTCAAAGGGGTCTTCGAGCGCTACCACTGCAGGGCCAGGCGCTGCGGGCCCCTGAACCTGACCGTGGCGTCCGAGTCCTGCCTTCAGAAGGAGCACAGGGCCATCAAATCGGTGCGGGTGCGCCAGCTGGAAACCCTCCGTCCTCTGGTTGAGGACCCGCGTCTTGACGTGAGATTCATTCAGCTGGTGCGGGACCCCCGGGCCGTACTGGCGTCACGTATGATAGCCTTTGCAGCCAAGTACAAGAGCTGGAAGCGGTGGGCCATGGAGGGAGACGGCGTGCCCCTCGACGACGACGAGGTGAGGAAGCTGAAGGGGAACTGCGACAACATCAGGCTGTCGGCCGAGATCGGCCTCAGGCAGCCGCCGTGGCTGCGCGGGCGCTACATGCTGGTGCGCTACGAGGACATCGCCAGGTTCCCGATGCGGAAGGCGACCGAGATGTACAAGTTCGCTGGGATTCCGTTCACTCCGCAAGTCAAAGCCTGGATCCTGAAAAACACGCGGGCCTCCAAGGAGACCAGCGGCGTCTACTCCACGCAGAAAAACTCCTCGGAGCAAGTAGAGAAATGGCGGTTCAACGTGCCGTTCAAGGTGGCCCAGGTTGTGCAAAAAGTGTGCGGACCGACGCTGAGGCTTTTTGGGTACAAATTTGTGGGCAGTGAGGAGATGCTAACGGACAAGTCCATAAGCTTGATCGAGGACAAAGTGTTCAGATTTTCATAGACCGGCACGAGCGTGAAAAAGTCGCACACTTTCTTAAAACTCTGGAATAACTGATATTTATTAGGATCTTCTATCATGATACAGAGACTGTATATTTTCTGGTACTGTACTATTTAAAGTTTTTTTTTTACTATTTAAAAAAGCTGGATGAAGAAAGTGTATTGTTGGGCACAGAGTACATTTAAAACATTTAGCTGTTGAAACAGGGTTGTTTGAAAACAATGCTGAAATCCTGCAAATGGGTATATCAAGGGGAACATAAGAATTGTTTTTGCACTTTGCACTATTTTCTCTGTCCAACCTGAACAGGCTTTTGCAACAAGTCTGTCCCAAATTCCTTGGCAAATACAGAAAAGACGGGTGACTATGCAATCGTGATACTGTTGAAAATGGGCATTCTCACGCAGGAATTCTAGATTTCTAACATAAGCTACTTTTATATTCAAGATGCTTGAAATGAAATGTAGGACACAGCCCAAAAAAAAAGCCAAAAAAAAAAAAAATTGCTTTGTATGCAGGTCATTTCTATACAAAAGATTTAGGCGTAATGTCCGGTGCTAACTTATTGAAAAATTCCTAATGACTCCACTTCTGAATGCGCTCCACAGGTCCTCTCCTTCTCTGCGGGGGTGCCTTCCTTGCACATATATGTATACCGTAGGTTGCTGCACATGCATGCTTGTAATTGGCAGAAAGCTGTTTGAAGTTGGCCTTGGGACTGTAAAAGGACCAACTTTGTAAAAAAAAAAAAAAAAAAAGGAAGAAAAAAAAAAACTAAACAGATGTTTACACTGCTACTGTATGCATACATTCCAACTGCAGCTGGTTTGCAGGATTGTGTGAGGTTTGTTGGCAGGTTTGTGTCTGTTGACACAAGTCTCTTGGCTGGTGATAAAAGAGGCCCTCCGGTGCTCCGGTTTTCAAGAATAGTCGCTTGTGGTTCAGGCCGTGTATTTTTCACGCCTTTTTTTTGTTACAATAGGCTGCCGCTGGCATGGACGGCAAAACACGGCGTTTCGACGAGGGCAGTTCGAGCAAATGGTGCAACGGTGGCGGGTCGCGTTCGCGGACTTGGCGTGTCGCAGTTTTGACGTGAGCCCGACTTCCCCACTTTGCCGCCGTTCGTCAGCTGTCATTTATGATGCTCTTTCAAATAGTGGAAAAAAAAGGAAGCGCGCGCGGCAGGCGTGTGTGCGAGATGCATTGATGCGCAATAGGAACAGGTTTCAATAAGGGACGCGGTTAAGTTTCCCTGCTATAAACAAAGCTTGTGTTGGAATGTCTCAATTGTGAGGGGGGCGGGGGGAGGCAAAGTTAAACCCAACACAGGAACAAAGAACAATGGATGCTGAAAGACCAGACAGCGTCAAACAAACTTGAAAGCCTAAAGTCTTTAGGACCCTTTCACCGAAAAAACCCCCACCACCACCACTTCAGGCTTTTGTCGTCTCTTTGGAGTGGCATTCGCTCGCAGGTCAAATGACTCCGCCGCAGTCACAGGTATCTTATCTGCTTCCCCTCTTGACTATTGATCTAAACATCGGGGCCAGGCGGACATGCTAATCTGCGCGGTTCTGTGAGTGTGCCATGGCATTGACACTGGTAACTTTGCCTTATCTTCCACTTGAAACTTCTAAGACTCTTTTTTTATTTTTTTTAATCAGTCTTTGTTCAAGCGCCGCTGGTAGTTTGAAAAAAGTGACTGAAGTGCAAAGTATTGCAAACTAGTTAGCCACCGTTTTGCTGGCTTATATGCTGAATTCTGTTGATTACCACCCAGTTTTCCAGGTGCTATCAACAACCTGATGACATCAGGTACCTTTGCTTAATAAAAATCCTGCATATGCACACCAATTCTGGTGTGTCAAGGATAACAGTGACTCCGAGGCTGCACTGCTGCGCCCATTTGCAATTCACTTGTTGCTGAAACCACAAATGTGGA
>CAAKHG010046049.1:15224-39165 GCA_901007715.1 Dactylopterus volitans
AAGTATTGCAAACTAGTTAGCCACCGTTTTGCTGGCTTATATGCTGAATTCTGTTGATTACCACCCAGTTTTCAAGGTGCTATCAACAACCTGATGACATCATACATTACACCAGTCAATCACCCATTGAGTGGGTTTACCTTTGCTTAATAAAAATCCTGCATATGCACACCAATTCTGGTGTGTCAAGGATAACAGTGACTCCGAGGCTGCACTGCTGCACCCATTTGCAATTCTCTTGTTGCTGAAACCACAAATGTGGAGCTCATTGTGGTGCTATTTTATCAGAGTTATTTGGATGCATCTCCTGTGGCCTGCACTACGAAGCGGGGTCGACATTCCCGGGATATTTCTCTGATACCTGAGTTGACTTACCCAGACATTCGCGATCCTGATAAGCGGCACTACGAAGCTGGTTATCAATTCGGTAATTGAACCCAAGAGTTTTTTTTTTTTTCTTCCCCCCACTCTGGCTCACATAAAAGGGGCGGGTGTTTGCAGCGTCTGACCAATCGCAAACATGGAGAAACCCCGCAGAGCAGCCGACGTTACAAAGGAGGAGCAGACAAATATTCTTCGAAAATTATATAGAATTCAAACATGCCAGGAAAGGACGCTGGCATACAATTAGCGAAGAGTAGGTGTGCGTTCCATAAATTCACGTTACTGCAGTTACACCATGTGTGACCATTATCAACATCATTATTTCAGACGCAACCTTGTGGAGCCAGACTGACTTGGGAACGGCTTGGATGAAATCAACGCCATTTACTTGGTATCGTCTGCTGCCCGCAGCCGACCTGCGAGGCGTCACGTCTGCGGCGTGCGGCTCCATCAGCTGGCGAGTGCAGCGCAGCCGGCTGGATTAAAATCTGCCATCTCCTATCCAGAACGTCACCCAAACTACCGACCTCATGATCGCACAGACACATACGACCACCAGAGGTTTCACTTCCTCCAGACCATGCACACATTTTCCTTGTCAGTCATATTGTGGTTGACGCGTGCTCCAGTCTAGACCCAGGAGGTGGACCAACCGACACATCGCCATAAACAGTTCTATATTGCGAGTGTGGCTGAAACGCACACATGACAAAGCTCTAGGGGGGGGGGAGTGAAGTGATGGGCTTGGGGAGAAAACACAGCAGTTGCATTTGTAGTGAAACACATAGACACCTGCTGACTGATTTAAGACCTGTTTTAACTTTTTAAGCCCCCCCCCCCACTTTACATCCGTTCACTGAAGCTTTGAGCTTTTAATCTAAACCAAGTGTTGAAGGTCTCTGCATGCAAACTGGCTGGCCTCTTTGGAGGCATGAGGGACGGATACTGTGGAGGCAGCTGCCTTGACTTCCAGTGTGTTTACCACTGTGGGCCCGGTTATTTATGTTTCGAAACCTAGTAATTACCCAACTTTACATATAATGTGGTCCAAGTCATTTTCAGCCACCTGACCCCACCCACTGCAGTGCAGCTGTCGCATGTGCGCTTCTGTCTGTCTCCCTCGGTCACGGTTTTAACTCATAACTTGACTTTTTTTTTCTTCTTTTTTTTCCGTGGGTGCGTTAGACACTCATTCATTCACGGATCCACGCCCTCAAAAGACATCAAGGAGGTTCACGCATACCGTCAGATCATCATCTGGTTAGTTTGGGTTGGTTTTACTATTCTGGTAAAAAAAAAGAAAAAAGTGTGTGGCCAGGTCGGCAGCGCCCGAGTTGAAAGCTAATGAGGATTGAGGAGATGTTTGGCATTCATAAACTCTTATATTAGAGTGGCTTTATGTGGAGGGTGGAGTCACTGCATGGTTGGGACAAATATAGAAGAACCACTTTCCACTGAATTAAAGCCTTCTTACCCCCAACCCCACCCCCACACTGTAAAATTGAAGTAACCCCACCCTCCTGCTCCGTTATATAGTGCCTTGCCACATCTGCCGTGAGGGGTTAGAGAAATCTGCCCGGGAGCCGCATCAGGATCCCGCTGCCGCACGATTTGCGATAAGCCGACGCCAGTTCGAGGCGTCGCGCCGAGACGCCTCAATTTTTGTGCCTCTGTGCACAATAATGACGGCTGACGAGGAGACACACGTCTAAATGTGCAGTAAATTGAATGAGGAACGCTGCTCATAACACTTGGGTTGTTGATTGACAATGACATGTGACGACGGGAGCCGGCGGCGCAAATTTCTTTTAAATAATGAGCAGTTTTCACCGCTCCGGTAACGCCGCCATATTGGAAGTGTCACAATTGTTAAGTTTTCACTCAACCTCAGCATTTTCCCGGCTATACATGAAACCCGGCGCATCAACAGATGCGATTTTTCAAAGTTGCACGACGCTGGGCGGCAAACACTCTGCACTGGAAGCGCTTCTTGGCCTGTTCAAAAATAAAATGCTCGCAATAAAACGATGGCTCCTTTGTCGGCGTTTATTGACAGCGGATCAAATGTCACACGAGCTGCCGTGCTGTTATTGAAACCAGACATGATTTCCAAAATTCAGCTTAAACAGGAAATGGCAACCTGGGGATTTACAAGTGTGTTTTAGACTTCACATATACCATACGCAGACATCAAAGATTTTATATGGTTTCCTTTCGGCAGTCTCACTTGGAGCGCAGAAATCGGTAAGAGGACCAGTTTTTCTCCAACAAAAAATAACTAATCTGCTGTTGAGAGGAGACTCGGTTGCATTTAGAAGCAAAATACAGCAACTCTGCACTGCTGAACCGATGCATTTATACGAAGTTCATTAAAATTTGGAGCATTATATCAAATTTCAGTTCCTTGACAGCCGCACTGCGGCTGACCACATAATAAACGCCTTTAACACAACGGAAGGGGACGCCAGTTCTCTTTGTGAATAGATGTGGGCACGGTCTGTCCGACCATTACAGCCACCAAATGAATAAAGATAAATTGCCGTAATAAATGTGGTAGTTGCTTTCTTCTTTAAAGCAGCAGTTCTCATCTTTAACAGACATCTAGATGCCTTCTGCGAGATGTCTGATAAAAAAAAAAAAAAATGTGGTTAGAAGTAAAAATCCGGAAAATCCAACTGCTAAAGTGAAGCCTTGAAAAGATCCAAGTGAAAACTCTTTATGCTTTGTGCTTGTGTTTCATTCATGATGTCTCAGGGTTGAATAAAAGCAGGACTATGTGTGGGATGATGGTTAACAGGAACGTGACATGACAGTCACCAGGGACTTTCTCGAAAATGAAGTCAAATCCTTCACTTCCCTATTTGGTTTCCTTTAGGTGACCGTGTGTTTTCACTGGAACGGCCTTCATCGTTTTGATTATGAGCTCAACTGTTTGCATTCGGCGCTATCAGCCCCCGCGCCCACCACCCCTGGAGCAAATATGAGGTCTTGACGTTAAATTTAGACGTCCTAAATTCAGCAAACTAGCATGGCATTTAGTCTGGGCCCGCTCCGAGTAAAACAAACAATGGCCTGGTCGGCGGGGGGAGAGGTTAAACAAATACCTGAGGTCAGCAGGTGGTGCTGAGAAAACAGGACAAAGTGTTGCTGTGATTCTCAGTGTGGGGTTGCCATCCCCGTGTTTACGGTTCCTTTTCCCCTGTGGAAATAGACATCGTGTTACAATTTCAAACCCAAACTCACATCCCACGGCGAGAGAGCATTTAAAGAGACAAACTTATTTCTGCCAGTCACGCTTCTTTGGTCCTTCTCTTGCCCTTGTGCGTGGAGACGTCTGCCACGTGCCGGGATGGTGATCAGAAATATTTACATTTTTCATCACAAAGGAACAGAACTGTAGACTAAACGAAAACGCGATAACTCATTGCAACCGTGGCGAAGACAAGCCGAGCGAAGACCTGCGCCAAGGTCGGAGCGTCGGAACACTGCCCGTCTGCCGGGGTTTCATTAACGGCATATCTCACACATCCAGAGGGAGAGTCTTAAAAATTTAGCACAACTTCAGCTCGAGGACAGACTGATGACATGTTGGAGGTCCAAAGGTGAAAGGTCAAGTTCAAGGGACCTCACGAAACATTTTTGTTATGAATGTTATACACTGACTGACAAAAATCCAGTGTCTGAAAGGAAGAAATGATATAACCTAATACAATGAGATTTTGTCTAAAAGGTCAGAGGTCAGCTTTTCTGAGACTCTCATTCTCATATATTTATGGAACGCCTGGAAGCTTGTATTTGGGCCTAAATCATACAACGATTATGACATCATTGAGTAAAAAAAAAAAAATTGAAGCGATGACGATTTTTTTTCGACTCAAAACATTTCATACAGCTGCGGCGACTGTTCCACACAAAGTCGCCCCGAAAGGGCTCGCGCCCGTCAGAGAGGTCGACGCGCGGCTGCTGCTGTGACAGCAGTGAAGCCGGAGGGCCGGAGATGCAACGGCGCCGTGGCCGAAGATGAGGGGGAAGAGTCCAAACTAACGGGGAACCGGGAAAATTCCGACCGCGGTTTTCCTACCGCGTCTAATTGCAGAGTTTACAAGGAACCCCAAACAGAGTGATAACGCTTGCCTCCGTCCGCTGTAACTCTTACCAGAGAGAATCCGTTTCCCCTGAATAATTTTAACCTCATCTTTGACAGACAGACAGATTCGCTGCTTTTATAGATACATTAATTCAAGGTCTTCACCACAGATATTATGGACAGACGTGGAAATAGCTGCAACCTGACTGGTTCATGGGGGCGTACAACCGCAAGCAGGTAATTCCAGTTTGTCGTGTTGATTAGAGCAACCCCCCCCTAAATGTAACGAGTTCGTCCTTGGCCCCTGCCACACCCCCCTCCACCGACTGAGGTGACCTTTGGCCGAGCAGTTATTACATAATCCCGCTAACAATTAAACACAAACAAGAAGAGCCTGCTGTAAAGCACCAGAATTCACGGTGTTTCTTGAGGAATAGGTAGGTAGGCTATGGGTACCATAGGTAGGGGTGGTATGTACGCTATGTATGAAATATGCGTGAATTTGTGTATGCACCTTGATGTCCTGCCGCAACCGAAGTTCCTAACGGAATAATAAAGTACTCTTGACTTGACTTGACTTGATATGCCCGAATCTGCTCCAAAATCAAGCAGGCTTTCCCTCCGCCTATGCTCTGCATCTCCACCATGTTTCATGCAAAATGACCAGGGAGATTATTGAGATGTTGTGCCGAGAGAAGGGCACGTGGAGAGCACAGGCCTGTCTATTTAAAAGTCAAACGGATCTGCCTCTTTAGCCAATTCTACACCACCACATTTGGTAAAATACAGCTGGTATTTTTGGCGTAACCTTGCTGCCAAATGCAGGCACAGTTTTCCTTGGGGGAGATCAGAAAGAACACTTCACTTACAGTATATGTATAGAAATCATATTTTCATAATCAAATCTTACACCTACACTGTGCTGCAATTTGCATTTAGGATTCCACTTGGTGAAAGACTGGTTTCCTAAGCCTGATTTGGTGGGTACAGAACAAAGCTTCAGTCTTTCCTTGCATCAATACCTCCCTTTTGTAGCAGCTCCAGCTGAAAGTAAAAAAAAAAAAAAAAAAAGGTCTTCAAATAAATGTAGAACTGCTGGATAGATCGCTCTATTTGTGCCACTCTGCTGGCTTTGCTCCAAACAAAGGGGTTAAGTGCCTCTCTATTTCAACTATAATTCTCAAAAGAAACACACATCGTCGCTGAGGACTAAGAAGAGCTAAAAGGAAAACGGGGTCGGCTGATGAGGAAACCTTCATCATCAACGGAGACTCGTGATTTTTGCGGAAGACGCAGGGCTGGCGAATCAATGGTGAAGTGGCAGATCTTTTCCTCTGTCGGAGAGCAAAACAAAACGGGTGCCAGGTGACGCCTCTGCACGGTTTGACGAAAAAGGGCTCAATAAAGATGTGGAGCACATTTCCGCCGCAGACCAGAAGGAGCAGCGTTAACAAACAGCGAGTGTCCGTTTTTTTGCAGGGTGGAGTCACTGAACCACAGCCAATCCCAACAAACTCTAACTTGTGGGCTTTTGTTCCCACCTGTCTCCTCATGTTTGTCTTTTTTTCTCCTTAAAGGAGAAGCCCTAGATACAAAGTGACATTTGTGCTACTCAAAACGGAACACGCATCACTGACCAAAGAATGGAGACGGTTTATTTTGAGTTGAACAATAATTACACCCTGCGGAACCCTGTTGTGGGATTCGGAATTTGGAGTTGTCAAAGCAAACATTAAGTAGGTTTTTTTTTTTCTTCACATATTTATTATAGTGTAATCATTTTAATATGGGCCTGGGACAGAAATAGTCCACGTGGGACCCACAACCCACAGCGCTAAAATAACTGACCCCGGCGCTGTGTGGCCCACCACAGCGGGCCTGCACGCCGCTCGTAAAGGGCCAAACAAAGAGCTTATGGTCATTTGCGAAGTGTAACGTTTGTGATTTGTGACGGCCAGAGGGGGAAACGAGCGTGTGAGCGCGTCCAATCCCAAAAATAAAGTGTGAGGAGTCGACGCAGCGGGAAACCAGCCTGACTTCTCCACAGTGGGCTCTCGTTCCCAGATTGGGGCGGCAGGAAGGGAACATTTTCGTACCCGTGCCCCGGCCATTTAGCAGGCACAAAGCCACTCTATTTCTTGTGCGCGAAGTTGCGGTCTTAAATTGTTGTCGGGTGCAGATAAAGTTAAAGAAACGCACGGTTCAGAGGGAAACCAGTGCCTCAAATAGGCTAACGTTTGCCTTCTCTTATTGCAAGATTCTTATCAAAAAAAATATATATGAGGGTTTTCTATGAAAAGGGCCCCTACAGTTTTCGCCGGCATGGGTCCCATCCCGAAAGCCAGTCTGTCGCCATGTATAATTACAGAAAGTTTACTGTAATAATTGCCGATGAAATTTAGCATAACCCGAAAATGAGAGGCAAAAGACTGCCTGCGTGCATTCCTCGCATTTCAGAGCGGCCATGATTGCCGTCGTAATGCTGCTACGGCAAAGAGCGCATGCGTTTTCAGGTGGGCGCACTTTTGAACAAAGAACAGAGACAACTTGCTGCTGAGCTTAGCGGGCGGGGGGCTGCGCGACGAGTGGCGCGACACCCCCACACCCCACCACCACCACCGCCTCCCCGCTGCGGCCGCACGAACATCTGTGTGGCATTAGAACGTGCGGAACAGGTGGCGAGGCCGAGACCTTTCATTAATGCTCGACGACGGACGAGCGACCGTTTATTGGAGCGGGAGCACGTCCCTCACGACCGACAGTTCTGTGCTCTACACATTCGGCGCTTGGAGGAGCTTCAGTTGTCAGATTCATTTGCCCTAATAAAGAGATTAATTAAGCTTGTTTTTGTTTTTTTGTCGTTTTTTTTTTTTTCACTGTGCATGCTCGCCAAAAACAGGAGCGATTTGGGGGTTCGACACACGGACTGGAGGAACCAGACCACGGACTTTATTCATGAGTTACGACTACGGCTGCCCTTACATTCTTATCTTTCATCCTCGTGCCAAAAGAAGTTTAAGAGCCCCTTCTCCTCCCCCTCCTTAGCCTCATTCAACCACCTTGTTACTTTGTTAGTTTGTGCAGGGAAGAGGCCCCTCTGAGGGGGGAGACACACCTCTCTTTACTTTGCCGCCAGCCAGAGCTGAAGCACGAAGATGACAGAAACAGCTCAGATGGCAGCATTCGGGGACTTTGGCCTGATCAATCCGATGACAATCTGATCAAGCATAATTCGAGAAGCGCCGCAATTTTGCAACGCGTTGCCGTGATAGATCAGTTGACCAATAAAGGCAATTCGTGCAGCACATCCGGCAAATAACGATGCCATCCGGGTCGAACGAACTGCCGATCAGTATCCACAAGCCAGGCAGTGTGTGAATGACCCGGTTGCTCAGAGGCAGGTAAGTTCTTGGCCTCGATGTTTGCCTTTCTCAGATGCTGCGAATCAGTAAAACCAGTCCGACGGGAAGCCCCGCAGCTGATAATCTGACGGCAGCAGCTCCAGCAGCTCCAGGCGGCGCGAGCTCAGACCGCGGCCCTCCGGCTGGATTACATAGTTTATGTGAGGCTAAAAGGAAGCGAAAATAACATGTTTTTGTTTTTTTTTAAACGACTGAGGCAATGTCTGACTTCGCCGAATGATTTACCCGGCCCAAAGCTTTACTATTGTGTAGCTTTCATATCGTCAGAGCCACAAATGTTTTCATGCACTCTAATTACCTCTGCCAGGGAGGTCATGTTTTCATGCCGTTTGTTTGTCTGTCAGGATGATGCAAAAAAAAAAACTACAAGGCTGATATTTAAGGAACTTGAAGGTGAAGCGTGGGCCAAGAAGAATCCATTTCAGGTTGGACATCTACACAAATATTTTTCCTGAAAAATAGAGGTCGGCACGCTTCGATTTCACAAAGTAATCACACCAATCAACTTGAAAACAAGTTTACTCACACAAACTCTATACATGAAGGTTCATATGGAGAGGATGGGAGCATCACATTGATCCTGGATAACCGGTATCTCGGCACAAGTAACCAGGATCCTGTGCAAAAGTAGAGATAAATTCCAAATATTATAGGAGGAATGTGCGTGAAGTAATGTATGGTATGTCTAGTATCTGATGCATTTACGATTAAGGGAGATGATTAATATTGTGGGTTGACAAAAAAAAACATCTACACGGCCAAGGACCCCCCCCCACTCCCCCCTCCCCCGTCCCCCGACATGGAAGACATGGTGTCAGTGCATTCGGATAGACTCGTCAGTGTGTGCCAACGGCTGGTGAACTATCCTGAGGTTTCATAAAATAAAAAATAAAAAAAATAGGAAGCCATACATTGAAAATAAATCCATAGTCCTACAAAAAATATCAATTATATTTTCTTACTTGAGCTTACATCCCATTATCAGCCCGCACGTTGTCGCGAGAGATGTATAAATACTTTATTCAATGGCAGCATGTGTGCTGTGTAATGATTGTGATACTTGTATAATGCATGCGTAAACAAGCGTAGTCTGTAAGGTCCATATTTTAGAATGCAATAGAAGAGAATGTGTAAGTACGAATGCATGTTTGATATTTAACATTTTAACATTCTTTATCATGTTTGTTATGTAATTTGGCATTTTGTTGGGTTGGTTTTTTTAGCACTAAGAGTTAGTTTCGGGGATTCTCATGAGGCGTCACTGTTGTGCAGTTTTTACATATGTTGAATTTTCTTTAAAAGACTGCAAATATATATGCAGGGTGGGCCAAGTGACTGTTTTATAGACTCCTTGTTGGAGAAACCCAGGGTGACTTTGAAAGAGCAGAATAACACCTCATAAAGGAGATAATTCATACGTCTCTGCTTTGACTCGCAAGACAAACTGAAAAGGAGTAAACACCCAGCGGGAGCGCGCCAGCCCGGCTGCAACCTTTAAAACTGCCTCCAAACACTCACAAATTTTAAATACAAGAGCGCTCTCCAACCTTCAATTTAGCTTTGCGAGCAAAAGCAAAGCGGGACCTGTTTTCAGAAGGCGGGCGACCTCGGCGCGCAAAAGAAACAGATACGGCTGCGAGAGAGGGAGCAAACCCTCGGCACTGTATACAACACCGCACGCTTGGCTTAGATGACATGATAACAATTTAGCAGGGAGACCACCAGAGGAAGTCGGCCGCCGCTCGCCGCTGCACAGGAAATGCTCTACCCAGCGTCTCACATGTGGGGTCCTGTCAAAGGGGTCCGTGACGGACGCGAAGACATAATTGTAATGAGATTTTAATTTGGAACACGTCCCCCGACACACACACACGCACACACACGCACGCACGAACTAAGAGAACGCTGTCCTTTAAACTTATGTCCCTGCAGAGGTCAGCGTGCTCCAACACCGAGCGCTTAATACGTCAACAGCAGCAGCAGCAGCAGCAGCAGTGATTCATGCCAAGTCATCAATCTCAACAATCTATATTCTTAAGTCCTCCAAGCATCTCATTGCTGTGTTAAAAAAAAAAAAAAAAATGAAGAAGAAGAAGGAATAAAAAAAAAAAAAGGGATCACCGTGACGTCATGATGAGCTTCGCTCCGGCAACTTTTATAGGCTCATTTACAGGCTTGCACATGCTCAGATATACGGTTGTGGACAGATATATGGCGGGCCGTTGAGCGAGTGGCTGTGCTGAGTTACAGTGATGCCACAAGCTTGTAAACATTTTTTTTTTTTTTGAAGAAACATTTGATGTCCCTGTTGCCCTTTCCCCCCCTCCTGCGGTTTGAGGCTTGATTGCGCGGCGGGCCCGGAGCGTTTCCTGCTAATTCTGATGTCCACTTGAATTTTCTGATGTGCTAAGTTTGCACAATGGCGGCGGCTGCTCCAGGTCTTAATTGCGAGCGAAGAAAAAAAATTGGTCACGGGCTCCCCTGTCTGGACCATCTGCATGGTTTCTTCTATGATTGCTTCCTGATTTTCTATTGCAAGGAAGTGTGAGGAATTACCTCTTCAAAAGGATGTGTGCCCCACCAGCACTAATCCCCAGTTAATGGCCAGTAGGAGCAACAGACCCCAACAATCTCACGTCCTCCATCCTTTCATACATTATTTCTTTGCTGGGTTCTAAAGTCCTCATTTGCGAAAATACATGAGCAAACAGGACTGCGGGAGGAAAAATAAGTAGCGGGGGGAGGAGGGGGTATCTTCTCCTTGCATTTAAACTCTATAAAGTCAAATATGGAGTGATGATTTGATTATTGTGGGCGGGGGGAGTGCATATATGTTGGGTTTTTTTTTGTAAACTCTTTTTATTGGTTTTGCAAATAGGAAACACAGATACACACAAAACCAGAACAGTCCAGGTCTATAGATCGTGACTATTATGCAACTATGCAAACATAGGCTCATGTGCACAATCACATAACAGAGAAAAACAAAACGAAACGAAACATAAAAACACATGTAACTAAATGAATAAATACAAAAATAATGTTAATAATGACAAATGGATAAATTAATAAAAAAATCAAATAAATAAAAAAGGAGGGGAGAAGGAAAGTGAATTAACCCAATAATCATATGGAGTATAGTGACAAGTCTTGGCGACAGATTGGTCAAAAGTCAGTTTTCGCTAAATGAGCTTTATAGGGGTCCCAGATCTTAGAGAAAATGTTAATTTTTACCCTTAAGCGTATACCTGATCTTCTCCAAAGATATCAGCGGATCTCTAACCCCGTGCTTAAATGGCAGCCTGATAGGCGACTTCCAATTTAAGAGGATAACTCTCCTGACATGCAGCGCAGCCAGGGCCACTGTCCCACGACATATATGCATTTTGAAAGCCACATTCTAATTCGCTTATGAGTCCAGGAAGGATGACATTTGGAAAAAAAAAATAAAAAATCCTCTTTGGCAGCGTATTTGTGCCAACAAAGCCAATAAAATAAGTGTGGCAATTAGTGATATGTGTCCTTATGGCAGGGCTGAGGAGTGGTGTGTTTCAGTGACTCTAAAAAACAAAAAACAAAAAAAACAAAAAAAAAAAACACAGGCACAGCTCTCCCTGGTGGCTCCAGGCTAAAGCAGCAGACTGTAATTGGAGTCACAACCCCCCAATTTACAGAATTATGGAGAGACATCAGCCTGTCTTATTCTGCTGATTTGTGCTGTAGACAAACACTTTCTTCCAAAAGAAAAAAAAAAAGAAAAAAAAGAAAAGAAACCAACCCTTAAAAGGATGTAACTGGCCAAAAGAAGAAGAAAAAGAGAAATCCAGTTTGCAGCCGCACGTTCAAAAAAATCATTCCCGATCACTGATGGTTAATCGTGGATCATTTCTAACTCAGGATATTAACTCGACGTCGTCTTTGCCGAGCGGCTCCCAATTAGCGCTGCCGCACTTCAGAGTCAAATATTTGCACTAATACAAGCACAATTAATTGGGATTAATATGGTGAAACATGGATGCCGCCGCCGCCGCGCACGTGCGCAGCAGATGCCGCCGAGCCTTGGGGGAAGCACAAACACTGCGCTCGCGCCCGCCGCTGATCTCTCTGGCTGCTCCTTTGCATCGACTTAGCATGTTGGTCAAATTATTCAGACATCACCGTCCGCGCCATGTAAACTGTCAGCGCTCGTTACGGCGCGCGTGCGGCTGGGGGGGGGGGATTGACGCGCCGGGGCCGCCGTAGCCATCCGGGAGGGGTTTGAAATGCAAGTTTTTAAAAAGCGGGTTCAGCGCAAATTTAAAATAAAGTGCTCGTGTAAAAAAAAAAAAAAAAAAAAAAAAACCCCTCCCTTTTGCATTTACATGAAGTTAGCACGAAAATCAGGTGGCAAATAATTTAGCAGCCCGTGATTTAGTGCTTTCCAAAATGTGATTTATTAATGCACGCGGGTGAGGAAGGTGTCGTCGATTTGTATGCTACAGACAGTAATTTCTCTCTGTGGCTGCAAACACTTTGATTGGTAATTTCCGGATTATTTGTTCTCCTCCTCCAATATTTATGCCTTCCGTGATGGATACCACGACAGTTTTCAGCTAATGGTGGAGGATGGCCGGCCCAAACTCGCCGAGGAGGTCAAACCAAAAATGTTGAATCATTAATCGCCTCACTTTTTGGCCAATTCATAATTCAGTGAAGTGGGAGTGAGGCATTTAGCTTTTCCTGGCCGCGGCGCGCAAAGTGAAATGGCGTGGAAAGTGTGAGGTCATTAACCTGGTACAGGTATGTTCTCTCCTCATATTGGGGATAATGTATTCCAACCGAGTGTGACAAAAAAAAGGAGGGTGGGGGGCGGGGGGGCTCATTCACAGGTAGGTGCCAGCTTTTCATTTTAGAAAGCTTCATTTTAGGACGTTAGGTTATGAAAACTTAATATTGCTTTTAATTAGGAGAGAGATATGTGCTGCCGCCGCGCGCCGCTGCCGGTGGAAAGATTCGAGGAAGAGTATAGTTGCCCATAATCGTTTCCCACCATGCACGACATGTCCATTTATAGCTCTGAATTCCCAGCCTCAGCGTTATGTATTTGCTGTTGCTGCTCTGATAATTTCCCAAAAATAAGTGTGCGCTCAAGCACCTGGGTAAAATAAAGCTCCGCAGCTCCTCGTTTTATGTAAAACATTACCTTTTTGTTGAGATGGCTCCCTTATTTGTAAAACACACATATTGGGGCAGGGGAAGGCTTTGATGGGAAGCAAATAATCCATTATTTGAAAGTATATTTTGGAAGGTCAATTGGGAATCACAAATGTCAAAAGATTATAGACATTTCATGGAGAATTTCGTCGGATGTACAGTAACAGCTGCCAGTGGAACGCGAGTCATTATAGTGGACGTTAAACTGATAATTTCACTTGCAATTTGGCATGTATTTGCAGAACCATGTGGATGCTACAATGTGGAATATTAATTTGAAACAGACTGCTCAGCCCTTCATAGATTTTTTTTGTTGTTGTTGTTGTTTTTTTTTAGATCTGTCCATCATCTGTTGCTACAACTGGGAAATGGTACGCAAAACTTGTGTATGTTCAATACAAAGCAGCGTTTACTCCGATTTATAATCATTCATCTCAATTTTTTTATTTACCATATTACCTTCAATTATGTTGCTGCTGGAGCATCACGGTTGCCATTTGAGATTAATACATGCCTGCCATATACATGTATATATACACACACACATGCCTGCCATGTTCTACTACAGCTGACTGCATAGACAATAATGCTGATATTTTTTGCATTATATCATACTTTTTTTGTTGTTGTTGTTTTTTTTGCTTTTGCTCTGAACTCCTGCATACATCTCAATAAACTTAATGTTTTCGTGCCAGGTCATAACTCCTGATGTTTATCGATCCTTCAGCTCTGCTGAATTTATTTCCGCAGAGTCTATACAAATCTGTTTCTGTGCAGCCTATTGTACCAGAGGGGTTAATGTATTATACAAAGTGTTCAGATCAGGGATTAGATTTTCCCCCAATTCCATCAGTCAATTCTCGGTGCTCTCCGGGGCATTCATCATTTTGACAGTTGCAGATAAGGCAATTATTTTCCTCGGGCAACTACAAAATGTAGACAAGTGGTTCTGTGACAGTGTGTCTGTTTGAGGGGGCGGCGGGGGCTACAAATATTATTCCACCAGTCACTGATGGCACATATTGCTTGCTACAAAGCGATATCCTCTGTAACACAAAGGAAACAGATGTCACGATGTTTGTCTGTCCTAATGCACTTCGGCGCTCCGTCTTTTCGCCGTGAAACTGAAGCTGCGTGCGGGGAGCACGTCCTCGCGTACGCTGCGCTGTGCCGGGCTGCTAGTTCTGCACCGCAGTCGCACGGGCCCCAATGCTGCTGCGCAATAACAAAATTCCGCGATTGTACTCATCTCAGTTGTGATCCGATCGCCTACTTGATTTTCTAGCCCTCTTCTGGAAACCTTGGAGAGCAAACCTGACATCGCAGCATTGTGTTGTGTGTATTAAATTTCAATGATACAAGCAGTGGGCATTAAATAAAACGCATATATAATGATGCATCAAAGACGAGGTGTCTTTTTCCGTGACCGACAACTCCACATTTTGGCTTGAAATAAGTAAAATGCTTTTCCAAAGCTAAAGTTTCACTTGGGATTTCTTGAGATCAGGTGCTATTGTTTTTGCAGTTGCATTGAGGTAACTTGAATACAAATTTGATAAATATACTTGGTAAGATTTTGACTTTTTGCAGTGCTACATATTATGTTTGGAGCACAACTGCAGCGTAATTGCTTGCATTTACTCTGAGACGACACAATACAAAAGCTGAAGCTTTGCTTTACATTTACACTTGTGATTTCCACGCAAGGTGTTGCCGCATATATACATTTAAGCCGCATCACCTCAAATGAAATCTGAATTGTGCATTTGAGGCAGAAAGCTGCCTGCGATTTCCTTTTAAACCTCTAGGGGGCAGCAGAAGACCTTCATTCTCGGTCGGGCGCGGATGCCAATGTGGGAAACTCGCAGCGGTGTCACCTTCTGCTGAGCCCCGAGCCAGGACAACTAAGGCTGCTGATGGATCCCTCCAGAAGAAACAAGTTAAGTTTTCTTCTATGAAGTATTTATAGAAACTGCCTCCTTGCTTTATTTTTGCTTTTTGTTTCTTAATTGTTCGGATATTTATGGAAATGCCGCCTGAACCTGATGTAAAATAATGAAAAGGCGGCGCTGTGATTGCCAGTCATACTAATCCGTTTGCATCCGCTACACATCAAGACTTTCCTGAGTTATTTGATGTCAAATACTGGAGAGCGACGTCTAAAAACATTTCAGTGACAGGTGTGGTAATGACTTTGTTAAAATGAAGGGTTGTAGAGGGGAAAAGAAAAAAAAAAAAGATTTCACCAAACTACTACTCCCCCCACTTGCTAGTCCAAACAAAAAAAATGGTATGGGATGCAAAAACAGAGAAATTCTAGGGTTAAATTCCATAATACTGCGCCCTTGCCAGGTTTTTAGAGGCGGGCGTCGCTGGCCAAACCTCAGAGTTAATAAAGGTGAGAGGAGAGAGGTGGCAGAGGAGGATGACGTGAGGCTTGAACTCGGGTCTGTCATCGGATCAAAGGGATAACTTGCTCTCCCATCGCTGTCAGCAGGTTTTAATGACTGTTGAGCCGGGGCGAGCTGTTCCTCCCTAAAACTTTCCCATACCAAGTGTCTGATAGTTTAATTATTAACTTGCACTTGATTCATCAGGGGCAACATTGTGCTCGAATTACAGGGGAATTTTGGCAAAGGTCAGTTTCATGAAGTCATCTCTATCGCATTTTTTTTTTAAAAAAAAAGGAAAAAAAGAAAAAGAAAAGTCAGCGGGGTGATACCAGAAGAAATTATTCTAAATAACATGTGATGCATACGAATTCGGGGAAACGTTAACTGTATATTTAATCGTGTGTATTCAATAAAGTAACATGCACAACTTGTTTTCTTCGTTTTCTTCAGGGGACAAATACACACGTATTGTCGCAAAACACTAAGTAAACTTGACAACATGCAGAATTCTACGTGAAAATAAAATCTACGTAAAGTAAAACAACATCCTTGAGCCTGCACCATCTGAACACTAATATAACTGGATAAGGTCATGAGCATTCATGATTCCAACTCAAGATAGAGGCGCTTGCTCGCTGGCATCAAAAACTAATTAATTTGTCAGTAATTCTTTTCTAGTCAAACGACCAAGACCACCTACAAAAGAACAACTCAATCCGTCATGTGAATTATCACCAACCAATCACGATAAATCCAATCACAGGAGCTACGACTCACACGCCAAAAATGAAGCTAACGAAAACGCAGCCTTGAATATTATGCCCAGTTTAAAAAACGCGGACACTTAAGCAGAGATAATAGCTTCTTTGGAGCAGCGAGACGGAGCTTGTGAGTTGAAGGAACGTAAACGGGCAAACGACAAAAAAATTATGATTCGAATATGAAAGAGTGCCGTTGGTGGACTGACAAAGGTTCCATGAGGCCGTCTGCTGAGCTGCTCTGACAATAAATCAAACACAGAAAGAAGGCCAAGGCCTTTATGGGGAGCGCCACCCATATATTGACTGCACATCATAGAAGCCCTCCTGTTGTTGGCTGGATTATAAATCCAATTTATAAAAGATATATGGGACTTTGGATGTGTCGGACCTGCCTTTTTCTTCAGCCTAAACACATGTTGTTGTTTTTTTTTTTTTGTTTTTTTTGCTTATTTATTTCACTATTCCCAAAACACTTTCAAACTTTACAGACTGAGCTAAAGTCAGTGGAAAAAAAAAACAACACCTCTTACATGTACAGTAATTAGAAATCTCGACATTTTTTTTTTTTTCTCATTCACAGCCAAGCGCGTTTTTAGTATTCGTATAAGCACAGGGTTACTTCAAGTCCAGAACATTTGTACTTTAAATTAGCTTACCCCTGTTCGTGTGAAATTGTCCTGCCCGCCTGCCTGTCTTACAGAATGCATGGTGCATGTAATGAATGAGACGGCTGGCGTAGGCCTCTATAGGGCTGAAAAGTAGTTTCGCTGAGAGAGAGAGAGACAGAGAGAGAGAGGGGAGAGAGAGAAAGAGGAAAGATCAGCCAACAGATGGGAAGAGGAGAATCCAAGCTGAACTCGGGATCAGCCCCTTCAAACTGTCCCGCAAACAGAGTTTCTGTCCAGCGGAAACCCGCATCTCTGCGGCCGGCGGGACGAAAGACGCCACTCATGGGGAAGCCTGGGTGTCCCACATCAGTCATTTTTTTAAGGATCTATCAGATCTGTGGCTCAGAACGCAGACGTGGAACAGAGGCTGACATCGGTCTAGTTTACGTAAACTTAAATCAGTTCTAACTACAAATACACATATCGTTTGTTCAAGTGTTTCATTGGATTTGCCACTTGTAATGGAAAAAAAAGCAACATCCAGGCCACAGTGGGATATTTTTTTTTTTTTACTCTCAGCTTGACAAATTGACAGTTGCACGTTGTGTCTGCCGGATGAGGCCATAAATTGGAGCCGATTTTTGAGAAATATTGTGATTCATGCATCATGCTCATGTTTAACAGCACAAAAATGCTTTAAGATAAAGATAGCGGGTATTTAAGGGAGATTAAAGAAATGTTTATTCGACTTAAATATATCCTAATTAATAGATCCCGACTGGTTTATCAGCATGGTCAATATCAGCTAATCGCAAAGGAATTGGTGAAAGAATCGGATGAGGGACGGCGTCAGCGTTGTGGATGTTGTTGTTTCGCTGAGCGTCCACCAGAGGGCAAATGAAAAAAATCCCAACAATCAGCTGAGGTCATCCGCATTTTGGATAAATCAAAAATTACTCACCACCCAATCGCTTAAGCCCGACAACATTTATGCCATCAATTTTGCAATAGTAACGTGAAAATTATGTTTACCGTTGTGGCAGTTGAGTGACCGAGGATAATTTGTTAAACTTGTAGATTCATGTCTAAAACAGAGCTAACCAATCAAAAAAAAAACCCCAAAAAAAACAGTCGTCTCATTTCTCCATTGACACTTCAAATAACTATTTAGCAACATCACTTAAAAAGCTGTGCTAGATTAGCTCGCCCTCGGAGCTAGCACTGGGTGGTTACATTGCGGCATTTAATTTATTCTGCCTAAATCAAACTGTGGCTTAAAGTAAGAGGCAGTACAGTGGAAACTCTTAGACCATAGGAGGCACGCGAATACGTCGTAAAAGCAGGATGAGCAACTTCCAAATGTGTGTGTGTGAAATCCCAAAGTCCGTGTTGCAGACAGTCAAGTCTGAAGCATTTACGCTAGCTACCAAAATTCCAACATGCCGTGTAGTTTACTAAAACAGTAACTCTACATCCACCGGTATTCATGCCCCACAATGCAATGCAAGAGTGATGACAACAATGAAAGACAATGGCGGGGGTCAATAACGATTTCTTTTTTCAGAGGTGCAATACATTTTTAAAAATTAGAAGTATTTTTTTTTTACATTTTTTGTAGCGTCAAAGTGGAACTGACATTATTTTTACATGCTTGCAAGTTTTGAACTTTGTTATCTTGTTGAAGACATTTGCACAACTACAAAAACGAATAGTCGTTATCACACGTTTGAGGGAAAAAAGACAAGAATTTTCGTTCATATATTATATTATTAGATTTTTTTTTAAACCTACACGTCGTAAAAAAAATAAAATAATAATAATATAAAATAAATACTGTACATTTAAAATTGACTATTAAAATTGGGGAGCCTTAGATAAATCTCTCAGATTGCTCCTCTTCCTTTAGCTTCCCTTGGCTCGCCTCTTGGGAGGTGGTACACATTTATTTATCAGACTTTGTCTTTGCACAAAGGAAAAAAAAAAATTTACATTTCCCCCCCCTCTGTGGATTTACCGTAAACTATTACTGTGTCTGGAATGACTTATGGTAAGTTTACTGTCAGCGCTTTGGAGCACAAACTGATAAAAACGCACATGCTGCACGGGGAGGCGCGCAGGCCCACGAGCGCGCGCGCGCGCGGCCGCGAGCGCGCCCGACATATGTACCATCCTTCAGAACCACTGATTCCGTTTTGAACAGAATATTTTCCTTCTCAGCCTAGATAGTCTTGCCACTGCCCACGCTGTTAGTGCGCCGGGCGTTTTCAAACTCTTTACATCCATTACATTCCACTAGGTAAATACCTAATGTTGGAAACATTTGTCAATGTATGCGCCTGGCTGAACAGAATAGATTATTGGGGGCTGAGTAAAATACACTGCATTTCCAAACAGCACTGTGCCTGTGACATATTAAAAAACTTCAGGAGACCCTGTGCAGTTTCCTCCCGTGCCAGGGATATGTAATATTTCAAGAAAATAAAGCTCGGAAACGGCGGCACTGTAAACATTCTCGGTAAAGAATAGGAATGTCAGCGTTTCAAATAATTCGAGCGGCGCGACTATTTCTTCTCCTTAAGTGACAACATATGCTGCTCAAGTGCTTCCTTAAATAAAAGGGGCCAATTAGGAAACACACAGTTTGTTCAAATGGCAAGCCCACGCTCTCCTGTAAGATCATTCCTCAACCAAATTACGCCCGGACGTAAAACGCAAACCATTTCTCTCAAATTGAGTGCGCTGCAGCCCCCAGACCTGTTACCATCATTTCCAAAACAACAGTTTCCAGTGGCAGAAAGTGTAGGTGCCGTTTGTTTTTCTGCAATTAAAAACCAGGTCAGAGCAGCACCTGACAGGGACGTTTGGTTCCGTTCATTTAATTTTGACTGAGCCTGCTGCAAAAAAAAACAACATTTTGAGCTGGAAATCGTTGGATTAGCACAACGTTCAAAGGGCCTGAAGATACTTGAACGGTGCATGGAACAACAGTTTGAGTCTCATTAACCGGATTAGCTGTTCTCTGAAATTTAATGGAACGAACGCGCATGGAGCTGCAGGGAGGGTTAAAATGTAAGTTAAGGAACATAGTTCGAATCGTGTAATTTCACATCTCGACGTGGAACAACGTCGCGCACACGTCTGCTGCCGCAGCCGAAATATCTCCACGGAATTCCGCGGCAGAACGAAAATCTTCGCAAAATTGGATTATTTTTTCCCGATGCCTCTTTTATTAATTTCTTTTTTTTTCTTAGTTGCTTCAGTAACGAACGATTAGAAACCGCAGCAGACAGCCAATGATTTGTTTTCAAGGTTTTCAAGACTGCAAGAAGCAACAATTTAGAAAGTTTCGGTTTTCATCCACGGCCGAATAAAGTGTTGCTCCTGCAGCCGGATCCTCTTCATTTCAGTCCCGATGCAGCCAAAGATGCAGCATGAAAATAACAATTGAACACATTTTTTTTTTTTTTTTAGATATTACTGTACGATCAAACAGAAATATTCAATAACGCGGCCCTTCACATCCGCGTGCTACTTATCTCCGCTTCACTGATCTTCATTAATTGATAGAGAAAGGGACTCCTGTGGCAGACCCTTCCCAACAAAGATGCACACTAAAGCGAAGGGCTAAGCGTGGACAGGGGTGATGTCGGGTCTCTTATTCGGGTGTGTTTCTATTCATTCCTTCAATATTCCATTCCCGGTTCTGCTTGATAGGTTTGTCTATTGTGCGGCGCTGAATGGGAGATCGCAGGAGCGTCTCCGCTTCCGTTAATTAGAGCTTTTTTTGCAGCTTCCGCTCCTCGAGGAGTCAAAGTTTAAGCAGTGGGGGGAGAAAAAAAAAAAAAAAGGAGCCCTCTGTGCTGCTCCAGCCTCGGTCTTCCATTGTGGCTTCAAAGACATAAAAAGGTATAGTTTACCACGGGTTGGGGTGTAAGTGGCACAATGATAAACAGTGGAAAGGAGAAGCCCTCCAGAGGAGAACATTGTGCGGAAATACCAGGCTGCGCGGAACGTACCGGGTGGCTCGACGCGCGTTTTTTTGGTTTAAATGCCCCGTTTGGTGTCAAATCTCGAATTAAAAGTGCTTCATATTGATCCTGAAGTTCATATGGAGTTGAGAGGGATGGGACATTCCAAGGACTATTATATGCATACTGATTGTGCAGGAACCCCGACTTGTCTTTACACATGAAATGACCAATTGTTCGTGCGGGGCTTAAGTGATGCACGAGGAAAAAGGGGAGGGAGGGGGAAAAAAAAAAAAAAAAAAAAAAGTCCCGGGGTCTGTTATGACATGTGGCTATGGGTGTCCTTTCATACCTTGAGAGTCCCTTTGCCTCATTAGTTAACACACTTTCTTAGTTTTGAACAATACCTTAGCTTGAGTTCTCCCAGCAGAAATCCCCCCCGCTCAGTCGATATTTCCAAGGCCTGCAGCAGAGTTTCAGAGACGGGCACCACCAACCCCCCCCCCCTCACCCGTCCTAACAGCTTTAATACTTGTAATTATCTCTTGCTGGGGGAGGCTGGAAATTGGATTAGAGTGGTGAGTCTCAGCTGAATGAATTACCTCCATCTCCCCACTTGGTGGGCCACACACTGATAAAGTGTGGAAAAAAAAAAAACGGATTTGGATTCAGCCTTCGCATTCAAGGCTTCCTTGTGGAAAAATGAAATTTTCCAACAGAAGGGACCAGTGTGCCA
Source organism: Dactylopterus volitans (assembly GCA_901007715.1). Lineage (NCBI taxonomy): Eukaryota > Metazoa > Chordata > Actinopteri > Syngnathiformes > Dactylopteridae > Dactylopterus > Dactylopterus volitans. Next base: position 36,777 of record CAAKHG010046049.1, read on the forward strand.
ACAGTATCTGTCCACAGCATGTTTCATCTGCTCCTGCTCTTCTGGAAATGCAATTACCTGCGTTATCGGGGCCTAAATGGTGACAGTTTGGCAGGAGAGCGGTTCCACTTGCCAAAAGCATCATTCGACAGTGTTGTTGTTGCCTTCGGTGTTCTTTCATTTTAAGGCGCTCCCTCTTATTTCAAAGTGTCAAAAGTTAAAAAAACAAAACAAAAACAAAAAAAAAACACTCATTTTGTGTTGTTGGTAACTTTTATAACAACATTAATATAGTCGGTTTTCATTAGGCTGGTGTTCAGTCTCGTATATCTCAGTGAACGCCAGTGACGTAAAATGGATAGCTGCAAAAGTCACGCGGCCAAACAGCGTGGACGGCTGCGCTGCTCACTAAAGGGACGCAACGGCAAAAGTACAGAACGACGAAGCGGAGAACAGCGGCAAAACGGAACAGTCAGTAATGACGTTTTATTCCTGTACTGTACGCTCAGCCATCACCCGAATGGCTGCACATACAGTATACTAAATTATTTAGCAACATCAATTCAGCTAATGTTCTACATGTGTTGCTTCTCTCCAAGGAGGAAAGCTAAGCTCTTTCAGAGGGTCTATTAAATCGATACGTGGGGAAGGCTTGCCACTGTGGATAACTCACCTCTGATAAATCGCATGAAAATGAAACGAGCGTTTAAACTGCCCGGGCTTGCGTTTTTTGAAGCCTTCAAAAAAAAGTCGGCGTCGGTTTTATGTCCCGCGCTGCGCGTCGGGATGCGTTTGCGCCGTAAGTGGTCTGAACTGATTACAAATCATCGAGCGCTTACCTAAATGTGGCATTTAAACGAGGCGAAAATTACCCCAAACTAAGCCGAACTAAAGAGATTATGCTCCGAGGAGAGTTCGGGAACTTGATTTGGAAGCCAGCCAACTTTGTTTCACTGTTGCTCATTTTGCGGTGGCGTAAATTTGGGTTTCATATTTAACTTCCCGCTGTGTCATTGTGAGGGAGCAGATCAAACGGAGGACAAACCGGCCCTACATACCCGGCACTTGCTATCAGACACCCCCCTTGTCTTTTCCACTTCCCATTCTTTTAACCCCCCACTGAGGACAATCCTTGAAGGTAGATAAAAAGAACAACAAAAGATAATTAAATCTAAAAAAGGAGGGAAAAATCTCTGCTTTCTTACTGAAACAGTTGGGGATAGATTTCAGCACAGTAGGGTTTGGCTAATTTATACAATAGCCTGATGGGAGTCCTTCAACATTTACACTCTGTGTCTGTGACATGGATGGGTAAAGAGAATATTTCACTTCCCTCTAATTGTCACATGCTCCTATTTTTCCCCGTCCCACCTTATCAGACCTCCCAGCACAAATAAAACACATTTATTTGCATTTGTCCTATTGCGCCGCCCGCCAAAGTCCAAACGTATAATAATTTGATAAGATTATCAATTTGGGAGCGGCGGCGTTATCGGAGGGGGCAAAGATTGCTCCGACGGGCCTTGTTGTTCCAACTCGAACCCGCATCCCATCGGCGACAAATCTAAAATTATAATATAGTAATGCTTCACATAGACCCAGCTATTTAGGCGTGAATTTAATATTCATTGCTTTTGCAGCTTGGTTGGTTTTAAGGTGCTATCACCCTTATCCACCCTCCTCCTAACCCCACCCACTCGCCGGCATCGCTGCCATCTACACTGCAATATCCAGCAAACAGGGGCAAATGGCAGTCACCGGGACAGACGCACACACATCCAGCCGTCTCTTTGTCCCTCCCTCCTTCACTCATTTCCCCCCATTCTCTTTCTCCGGCTGCCTTTCTCTGTCCCCCATCACTCTCCCTGTCCTTGTTTTTGATCTTCAAACGCTGGTAGGGATAATGACTACAAATCAGGGATGAAGGTGAGTGATCACAATGTGGCCCACCCATCCCAGCTGGCCTTTTTACTCCCCTCGCATGATGCATCTTCCTGACTCTTTCTGGGAACCCGCTGAACTGCATTATCGGTGTTTCGGGCGGACCTCGCAGTGGTCTAAACGCGGCCGCGCGGCGTCTTCATCGGCGGCACGGAAGCAATTAAGTAGAGGTTGCACCAAAAAACAAATAACCATCAATCTCATTCATGTACAGTATATGGTTTGCTTGACTTGCGGCACGAAAACTTTGGATCTAAATTTATTACAGTCTCACATAGCAATGGCCAATGTTGCTATTTTCTTTTTTTTATTTATTTATTTTTTTGTTGGCCAACTTTTTTTTCTTGAATAATAGATATATTGCAGCAGAATGCAAAAGAGAAACTACACAAGCAATAAAAGTCCTGAATTTAATCATATTGTCTATACAGCTTGTTTAACATGAAAACGTTACAATATATATATATTT
>CAAKHG010046051.1:0-14079 GCA_901007715.1 Dactylopterus volitans
CACTGCTGAAGTAAGCGCGTAAACGCATCGATCAAGCGTAACTTTATGACCCGCCGCATGTTCACCACAGCCCCGCAAGAGCCCCGCAAGAGCCCCGCAAGAGCGCTTCATGTATAATTTGGACTGAGTCTTGTTTGGAGGCGGTGTTGGCACATTTTTAAAGATTGTTATTGGGGCTGTGATTTGCTGTTGAACTGCAAAGGGTTATCATGCTGAGAGGCGTCCCCAAACTTTTCGCACTCTAATGCACATAAGCGGGATCACCAAAATATTCGGGACACCTCCGAGTATATAACGCTTGAACAGTGTCACAAATCACAGTGCCGTTAACAATCATTCAAATACGTCAAGGCCTCTCTCGCTAAAAAATACAACATAAAACCTCTCCTCAGGGTGGAGCTGATTGCAGGGCTGTTGTATTCCAAGGTAAACACGCAGCCATGTTAATGTCATGCATAAATCAGTGTATGAACATGAAGAAAGGACTCACGCGAGCGCTGAGTGACAGCAACTGAATTTACATTAGTTAGAATATGCTAGTGCCTCTGCAAATAAAAAGGGCCTGGATTCTTTATTTTATTGCTTCTTTAATAATGTGAAACAGAATGGGAACAGGTCAGGGGGACTCTTACGCAATAATATTTCACTACAAAATATCCGGCGCAGGCCTTGGCAGCCGCGCTAACAACCACACGCCGGCGTCCCTCCCTGATCACACGTTTAAACATGCCTGTCAATTCTAATTCCATCTAGCCAAACATCTCTCCAGTGATTGCTCCCTAATGGCTGACTAGTGCCGCTGCCTCGTGCCTGCCATTCAAATGGAGGGAAAACATGATCTGAAAGCTGACGGGCGGCGAGCTAACGGGTCTCGGCGAGCGGGCCCTCATCGGAACAGTCTTGCGTGTCAAAACCCGCGGAGGCTGCACGCAGAACGGATTTTCTGGCGGCGAGCGTTTGCTCCGCAGCCTCCCGGAATGATTGTCAGTAATTACACCTTTTTCTTTCTTTCTTTTTTTTTAATTACATTGGACTTTGTTCAGCATCATGTTCAGATTAATCCACTATAATCCACTGCGATGCTGCTACTTCCTCCTGTTTATTTCCTTCCCTTAAAAAAAAGGCATTTTAAAGTGCACAGACTGCAAAGTGAGCTTGTTGGAGGCGGATTTCAAACAAGCATCACTGATTACGCAAATAGCTCAGGTACACCAGAGGTGAACGCAGCGAATGCAAAGCTCTTAGCGGCACTAAAAATAGCGTTTAAGTTCTTCAATTATGATGCGGCGCCTGCATCGGCGGGCGGGGAGCGCCATACACGCCAAAGTTGAAATTTTTTCAAAACACTGCTACAAATGTCAGAGGGTGTAATGTGAAGCTAAAGAAGAGCTAGACTTACTAGAACTGCAGAGAGATGCACAGGGCGGATTAACGTGCACGTCTATGCACTGCGTTCATACACAAGTGATGATCAAGCGGCCTAAAAAAAACGTCAAGTCATAGCCGAAGCATAACATCAGGACCATTTTTACTGAATGTGTTTGAGGGAGGTGCTGACATATTTGAATGATTGTCATTGGCACTGTGATTTGCGACGCTGTTGCATTGCACTGGGTTGCACCGGGAGGCGTCCCTAATATTCTGGCCACCCCGCTCGTGTGCGTTATGCATTAAACGTACTCACATGCACTCCTCAAAGAAACAGCCATCACAGCAAACGTTTTAACCCGTTTCCTCTCAAGATATCATGACTGAGAGGTGGCCCTAATATTTCGGTCACCCCACTGGTAAGCACGAGGGTGACATTCGGGTACACGCGCAGCGGCCATGACGTTACGCTCCATCGGCGTACGCGTGCTTCCTGAGCCTGGTGTAATCGCGGCGCGTTTCAGCGCGAGCCAAGGTCGCGTGTCAGAGAGGAAGATCTAAAGTGTGAATTAGTGATGAGCGCGTTCCCCCACTCCCCAGATCAAGCCGGCTCCGCCATGATTGGAGCGCACGCGGGTCCGGCGGATTCATGCAATAAAAATATGCGTGTCAAGTTGATGAGGTCGTGCTGACGGGAAAGACACGCGCGCGGCCGGCGGTGATGGAGCAGCGCATAAAAGAATGAGAGGTTCTGATAACTGAGACTAGCGCATGTTCAAATCAAAAATGAGCCTTTCTTGTGCCTTTAGACCACACAATTATCAGCTGAGCGTGCGTGTGTGTGTGTGTATGCGAGTGTGTGTGTGCGTCCGTCAGCCGAGGCTGTCATTCAGCTGCTGATGTCAACCAGGGATGGGGGCGTAACAAAGGATTTCATGCCTGTCTACATCTATGATTATCATCTCTCGGGTGCACAGAGCTCGTCGATTCGTCACCATAAATTCAGACGGGAGATCGCGTGAAACGTTTGTCGTTTAACCCCGCGGTCAAATCCGCTGAACTGTTTCAAGAGACGTTGTCACGCCGACAGAAACTTCTTCTTTTTGTTTTTTTTTGGGCGTCGAGTAAAGACGCACAGGCGTGACGTTCTTTTTTTTTTTCTTTTCGAACAAACCGCTCTGTCCTGTTCTGCACGAGTCGCGCTTTCCTCGGTCCGATTCACAACGGGAACAGAGTTGTTGTTTTAAAAAAAAAAAAAAAGAAGAAATTTTTCATTTTTTGAAAATTGAAATGTCGCCTTTCTGCCGTTTTCTGTTAAATGTGAGGTTTCAATCTTCTACAAATCTATTTACGGCATCCCAACCTTTTCGGACACTGGGTTATACGAGGCCTTGGATTTTGAAACAAACGTGAGAAAACATTTTTTGCTTGTTTTATTGCGGGCCCATAGCATTCCTTGAGTGATGAGTTTTGCCGAAAAACATATCTTTCAGTATATAGGACAAAAAGTTCAACCTTTTTCTCATTGTCCCATGGAGTTTTGGGGTTATTTTTTTTTATCATTTCATTGTTTTTAAATTTAGAAGGGTCAAATGTGTCTTTTTTTTTTGTTGTGAGAAATGGCCTCTATCGTGCCGCTGTACCTCACAACCTAGATATGAGGAATACGGGGGAGGTGGCTGCGAGGTCATACGGAAGGTGGAGCGAGATCTGACATGATTCACCAGGATTCTGCTGCAGCAAAAACACCCTACAAGTAAGGGTGTGTGTACATTTTCTGTACCTGCTACCTGTGGCAGGTTTGTGCCCCACACGTATGCAGACTCCCACAATGCACCTGTACACCAGCATGTGTGCGCCACACGCGATGGTGAGGAGACAGAGGTTCAGCTGTTGGCGGTGCGCTGGATATTAATTACTGCTTCGGGTAAAAAAAAAAATCTAAATTAACTTTGCCAAACATCAGCTAAAATTCTTTATCAAAGCCGCGGTTATTAGCTGATTAAAGAATCAATTGGCAGGAAAGAGACAATTAACGACCGCCGTCATACTCATTTGACTGTTTAATTTGCCGTCAAGCTTTCAAGCAGAAATGCCTCAATTTTTTTTTTTTTTTTTACTTTTCCAGCTCCCTCAACTTTTTTCCTGTCTTAGATTTGATTTAGTGACTATATTTGGGCTGTCTGTATGATGAGACACAAACGGCGTCACCATGAGATGGAGAAATCAAATAAAAATAAGTGCTGCCACACGCCGATCTAAACATCTCAGCTTTCTGCGCCGTGATCGTTGGACAAATTGATAAACGGAAATAATCCCCGGCTGGATCCCCGCGCGCAAAAACCCATTCCCGAACCCGTCATGCTCCTGCCAGCCTCCGAGATGGAGGCCTGTCACCTCCCACCGACTTCTAAGTCCCATCTGCAAATGAACGACGGGCCATCTCTTACCTGTTGTCAGATGGCAGCAGCGAGAGCAGAGCCAGCGATGACAGCTTCCTCCTCTCGGGCTGAGTGATGTTGTCCATGCGGTCGACCCACATTTCGATCACGCTGCCCAACAACTGGTCCACCTGATGAGGGGGAGAGGAGGGAGCGGGGGTGGGGTGGGGTGGGCCGGCGTGCCGATGAAGGAAGGATTTGAATATGAGGAGGGGGGAAGGGGGGGGCAGTCAAACAAGAGGAGCGGTGATGAAGCATCGCGAGGGCACGGGGAAGAGCAACATTAATGGTGTTTGATGACCGCCGTGTTAGGTGTGATGTTTAAAATGGCTCTGCCAGACACCGGCGCTGACCGTCCTTGCTTGCTCTGCCTCATTTAGCTCCCTGCTTTGTTCTCAATCATCCGGAGAAAAAAAAAAAAGGGGGGGGGCGGGGGGGCGTCTGGCTGGTGTGGTGGAGTGAGAGCGAACCACTTTTTCCCCCCCCAAACGGCCAACTGCTACCTTCAGTTGTTTAGACCAAGGCCGCCGTTTCAGAACGGGGTGAAAACACGTTTTCCTCCTAATCAGGTGAAAAATAATCTTCGAGTCTCACACCGCTGCTGCTTATCAAACTTTCACAGCGCTCGTGTCAGTTCTCTGCTCCATTTGAAAAAGAGGAAACTACTTCATAATCAAGTTTTTGTTGGTTTTTAAAAAAAAAAAAAAAAATCTTTTAAACTCATGTTTATTAATATTGCTTTATGCTCGCGTGCGGGCTGCATATAAATTAAGATTCTTCATTAGCAACTGTAACAGCATTGTTTTGAAAAAAAAGAAAAAAAGCATTTAATGCAGACTAATTGTGATAATTGAAATCTAAAATTAATTCCTCTCTTGGCTAGAACTCTCCACCAGCTATCATTCCTGCTGTAGACTCCACGGCTATTTGCATTCGTGGCCACTCGCGGGCCCAAAAATGTTCTGCATGCGGCGGCAAATTGTGAGGACGGGCGGAGGACGTGTGTGGGGGGGCGCCAGGGGTGGGTTAGATTGGTTAGCTCCGCATTGCCAAATCCATCATCGCAGCACCGGAGAAGGCACAATTCACACCTTTTCCAGCTTGTTACTTTGAGTGCGTGCGGCGGTAATTTGTTGGATGGCAACGGGAGAGGAGAAAGCGACTCAAAATGCTCCACCTCCGCCGAGTTCGGCTACTGTACAATATATAAATGATCTTTTTATCTTTTCTATCCAACCTTTATTTTCATCGGGAAGTCCCGCTGAGATTGAGAATCCCTTCTGCAGGGGAGACTCGGCCAAGATAGCAGTCAGTCGTAAACACATTAAAATACAACGAGTACACGTTAAACAGAAATTCACGGAAAAACAGCTTCAGCATTCAAAGGTGGAGGAAAACAAGGAAGAAAAACAAGCAGAAGTCTCCGTCACCACGTTCTTTAAACTGCCCTTAAGTGGAACAAAGGATACTAGGCGTTCATACTAGGCATAGTAGAATAATGCACAGATAAAATAAGTAAATAATAAATATAATAAATAATTTACCTCAGCAAAACAACTGTTTTTTTTTAAGCATATCTGTTTTACAGCTCTACAATGCTGTGCTGATGGAAATGGAAGACCAATCAAATTAACTATTACTTCCTCTGATGGGTTCGGATTGAACGCAGGGATTAGGGATGGGCATATGACGAAATTTTGCTGATCAATTATCAGCTATCAGTTAGTCGGTAGTTTCTTCATGTTCATAAAATACTAAAGAAAACGTGATTTTCCTCAAGGAAATATTTACTCCAAAAAGACATGATAGACTGATGACCGACATAATTCAACATGACCGAGAAAATTCTTAACAATCCAATCATCGATTCATAACATTCTAGTCTGGATGCACCCATATTCATAGCAAAGACTGTCGCGTTCAGGTAAGTGTATCAGGGTTCTTGGCTGCCAGCTATGAGAGCAACATCTGCCAACCTGAGAGATGAACTCTAGGTTAGTCAAAGTGCATTTCTGTCCGGATCTGGATGTGCGAGATTGGTCGCGTTTCTGCCTTTAACGTGCAAAAGAGCCTTCGCGCTTGACTTGACTCGAGTGACCAGACCCCAATCGGTCGCCGCTGGGGGCCCATTTCACGTCGGGTTCCAGCACCCATCACTCGTTACCTCTGCCGTTCCCTGGCTCATTGCTTCCGGCCCGGATCCGACTGGTTCTCATTTAACAGGCAGTTTGCGGTTATGTCTTTAGCGAGGAAATCCAAACAGAGTTGCTGAGGAGGCAGAAATGAGGGGCTAACGGCGAGTCTCACCTCCTGGCTGCACTCGGAGGCCATCTGCGTGAGCAGGGAGGAGAAAAAACTGGAGTTCTGGAGAAGGACGCGACCCATAATGCCCAGGTAGGTGGACATCACCACGGGGTATCTCTGTGTGTGACACACACACATACACACTTAATACACAACTTTAGTGCCAAGCACACAAGTGAGGTTACATAAAGTGCAGGTCATTAGGCACGATGGGGGGGAAGACAGGCCGACTGACGCAGCAGAATCCCGGAGAGGAAGCTTTATGACCTTTAACTGAGCAGAAGGATCGATTTAAGCTGCCACGACGCGCCCTCACGTGTCAATAAGAAATCTTTAGCGACAAAAGAAAGACAAAATGGAAAGAAAAAAAATGTACAAATGGAGTTTAAGTTATTATTTTTGAGGTTTCGGTAGCGGGGGATTTAAAAATGAGCGAAAGTCAACGACTAGCTGACAAATCCTTCATCGGTACGAGAGCGTTGTTTTTATAATATAATCCCGATTCGCTCACCTCGCCGTCCACAATGCCTCTGAAGACGGCCGGCAGCAGGGGCTGGAACATGTGGGCTCCCAGTATGGGGCTAACCTTTAATGCTATCTCCACCACCTGCGGAGACGCGAGTACACAGAGGAGGGCAAGAATGAGGGACGACACCCGGGAGAGTTGGCAAACAGCGGCAAGGAGAAACCCACCCAGAGAGGAGAGCAAGGAAAAATAAACGGTGCATGAAGAGACACGGGAAGGGCCAGGCGACGTGATGATGGAGAAAGACAAGGCAGAGTGTGTGGAAGGACATGCGGGAGCAAAAGGTAGGAGTTCGCGGGGGCTCCATTGTGCAGCGAGACAAGAGTGAGGAAAATCCTTCCCATTAATTGAGGCTCTGACCTACAGTGTGAGGCAGGCAAGGTTAGTTGCTCAAGTTTCAGCTTCCTAAGAAATCTCTCTTCCGAGCATGAAAGCTCACACAAAAAGAAGAAGAAAAAAAACAGTTAAGTGCAGCAACACTCACACACACACACACACACAAAAAAACCCTCAAAGCCACCACATGAAAAGAGACTAATTTCAAAGTAAAAGACATAGCGGTAATCCTCTCAGGAAAAAGTTTCAGTCATTGGACAAGTGCCATCAAAACTTTAAGGCGTCATTTTTATGAGGGAGATAACGCGCAGCTGCCTGATTCTGAGTAGATGTCACATTCACGCGCTCCTCGGAGAGGGTCCGCCTTCTCCGAGCTGGGAGGCCGTTCCTCTAACATTACATCCTTGAGTCCCGGGTGGCTGAATTTGGAAAAAAAAAACCATCACTCCAGGCCTTCTTGAGATAATCCAATCCACAAGGACGATACAGGTCACAGCGGAGGTGACCTTTGACCGCCAACGTCAAATCAGGGCCATCCTCGAGCTTGAGTGGAGGCTGGTGCAGAGTCTGGTGTGTCTGAGATACTGCAATCTCGCGACGGGGGCAGGCTAGAGGTCATGGTGACCTTGACCTCTGACCACCGAAATCTAGCCAATTGATCCCTGCGCCAGAGTTAACATTTGTACCAAATCTGAATTCTTTCCCGCCAGGCATTCTTGGGATATCGTCATCAGGAAAGTGCAACCGACATATGGATGCAGCTACACACCTGTAACGGACACAACCGCCACGCAGGCATGATCAACATGTCCACAAAAGCTAATATGCAACGCAGCGATTTGCTTCTTCAATCAACAGTTTCTTCACGGCAAACCAAACATTTATATATTTTCTCAGTGCTCCTGCGACTACAAAGCTAGGAAGCTGTGTGCCAAGATGGCTGCCATCCTTCCGTGTTGCTGTTCCTACTTCAGGGCACGTACGCAAAAATTTAACCCAGTCAGGAACTAGCTAATTCTTAGATTAATTTGATCATGTGAATGCACCGTAAGAAGCTGCAGGTGTCAAATTAAGTTGATGGTGGTTATTTTTCCACACGTAGTTTTTTATTCTTTTTTTTCTTCTGTATGGCTGTTTCATCCACACGGAACAGCCGTTTTGGGAGCAGGAATACGCTAAGTTTTGAAAACCGGATCCCAATCAAATCTCAAAAGGCCACGCCTGCATTTCCGCGTTTGCGACCCACGCACATCTTTCTTTGAAACCGATGACGCCACAGCCCCGCCTCTCCCTCAACCCGCATGCGCTAACCCCGCAAACAACAACAACTGCGGCTAGCAGTGTTGCGTTTGTGTTCCTCTTCTTCTTGTGTTTGTCTACATCGCAAGAGTTTTCACGCGCCTGCTGCAGGTCTTCTTCTCTGGCATAGATGCTACAGCGTTTTTAGTGGTTTTGTGTGGACACAGCGTTCCTTGATGCGATGCCGTGTTTACGGAAAACCCTTTTATTGAAACGGAGAAGAGATGGACCCTCTTCGTCTCCGTGTGGACAAACCCTTAGTTTGACTTGTGCCGTGTGTGTTAAAGAGACTTGTAAGAACTTCTTTTCATATACATGCTTAACTTTTTTGATCAACTGCAAAATGAACCCGGCTGGGAGGGTTCCATTTGCCTGTCAGCAACTGAGGGGCCCTCAAAATGTAGCGCGTGTCGAGGTTCCATGGAGGTTTCGCAGCGGACAAAAAAAAAAACAAAAAAAAGAAAGTAGGCTAAAACCTGTGAATCATCCACGTTTCGACTGTTTAGATTTAATTCATTCTCAGCTGAATTATGCTCCTTCACGAAATTGTTACATTATCTAGTCGTGTTGATGTTTTTATGAAGATACTTTACATTTGTGCTGATTTATAAAAGGGAATCCTCGCTCTGTCATAAATAACAGCGGCTGTGAGGGAATCTGTAAGCTGTCGGTGCATCACTGGGGCTTTCATGCAAAAAGATGCGCCGACAGGAAGAAGTAGAAGCTCCGTTTTTTTTTGAGTTAAGATCATTTATGGATGCTGCTTCACATGTTTCGGTTTCCTTGTGTATCGTGATCCCCGTGACGCAACCGTGCAACGATCAGGGTGCCTTTCTTGTATTCACTCTATGGGATCTCTAAAGCGTCTCACCACGAATATATAAATACGGTGCTACAGGTCGTGAAAATGTGTGGCAGTTGCTTTCATAGTCGCACGCCGTTTCACAACAGCCTGAAAATCTGATAAACAGCAGAGGATAAAATTTGCTTCTCTCCTGATACTGATCGAGGGGTTGGTCTGTCAACAGAGATGAGATAGCCTGATCCCACAGGGCTGCTCTCCTTCCCCTAAAATTTAAGATCCGCCCGACTGCGCGGAACCCACTGGGATTTTTCTAATATAAAGGTGATATGCGGCTGGAGCCTGTTGTTTTGCTGCTAAAAACCGCTGGCAGCCCGCTGCGCCTTTATCAGTGTTTTGACAGCAAAGAAAACAGAGGCAGTTCATAATGACACTGATGATGCAGCTGACACTGCGGTGCTCTGAACCGGTGTATCGGGCTGATGCATCCATAATACCGCGCTCAAACACGAGCGCCCGCCTGCTTATTCTCCAGCATTTTCGGCGCTATCAAACTGATTGGTTTAAATTATTCATACGGAGGGTTCGGCAGGGAAAAGTCACGGCTCTCCTGCTTCTTCTCCGTGACGGTTTTCAACAAAACATCTCAAGTCATTCCTCTGAACCAGGGTCTCTTCTTTGGGGGGGATCTTGTAAATACAGCCGGTCCACCGTCATCTATAACCATGTGGAGCCGCACCAAGGCACGCCTGAAATAGACTGTACGGAAGGTGATGTGTTCACTGTCTCGCCGACAGCTGCCAGCCAGTGACGACCCCCCCTTCTCCCACTCAAACAGCCCAGTTTTGTTAGACAACTCTGGAGGACACAGAGATTTATTTCTTTATTTTTTAATTCTCAGTACTTTTGTAACTTGGAGCTGAAACTGATCTCCTGCACATGTTGTTTTTTTGTTTCGGATATCCACTTTATCTCTCCGCTTCTCTTTTGCTTCCAGCTCTACTGGAGTCGTAATAAGTTGCTGCTGATGAAAAGCTAAAAAAGTCTTGATTGTGTTGCCCCATAGTGACGGCGTTGAAATAATACAACACTGGAGTTTTATTGTGGAAATGAAAAGAAATGAAGAACTTAAAAATTCCATCCTTTTACAGCAGCGTAGTTGATCACTGGCGACGGCTGATCAGTCCATTGCTGATATTTGGTGAAATCTTTTAAGACTCTGTTGTAGTCCTTCCGTACTGGGGAAACACTGGCATCCACGCTGACTGTATCCTCCCCTCATTACACTTCCATGCAACATGCCAGAACGCTGGCAAATAATTCCAAATTTAAATTGGACGGGACTTGATCCAAAGCGCTAAAAAACCTCATTGCACCCTCATTGGGGGGGTTCACAAGGTTGTGACGCAACATAAATGCTTAACAACCCAACGCTTGTGACACTGTTAGTGTTATTTTTAAATACTGAGCTCAGAGGCGAGCAACCGGAGGAGAGGCACAGAGCCGGACGATGAGACGCCCGTGTGGGTTTAAGAAAAAAGTGTGCATGAACCCATAAGGAAACGCACTCTAATCCCTCTGTCATGTGGCGGTGAGCTTTATCGTCGGTTGGCCTTCCATTCGTGGGAACAAAGGATTAGCGGGTAGCCAGATGTGCTGTAATACCACTGAGACTCACCAAGCTAAAGCTCCGTGGTGTCATGGCTGCCCGACATACTGCCCAAGCACCGTGAACGTCCCGTGCGCGGGCCGACGCGTGCACGCACATGCACCCGTCAGCCATAACATTATGACCACTGCACGTTCACCACAGAATATAAAGCAACAGCCCTGCAATCAAGTCTCCCTTTAGTTTTATGCTGAATCTGTATTGAATCTGTTTGGGATGGGCGTTATCATCTGTGATGCTCTTGAACTGTACTGGGTAACACTGGGAGGTGTCCCTAATATTTTGGTCATCCCACTCACATGCGTCAGGATGACAAACTCATCATACCTGTTGACAAATACACACACAAAAAAACCTTTCTGGTTGTCGGGAGGCCTGACAGGTGGCACCAGCGTTTAAAAATGCAGCAGCTGTTCATTTCCTGCCTTTTGATGCCGCACGCGAGACCGAGCCTCAAAAGTCTGAAACTGTTTGAACTGCAGCAACAGCACAGCTTTGATTTTACACCACCGGCCAAAAACGGCGATAACAAAAAGGTGTTTGCATGGAGGAAGTTGCTGACTTATGATTTATGGTTTCACGATATGTGGTTGCCGTTTAGGTACGTCACCATGGAGTTCAAACAAAGTCTTTACATGCCACAATTACATGCTTAAAAAAAAAGAAAAAAGAAGCTTGTCATAGCCACTCAAAAGGAATTGGTGATGATGGCACCGTGGTCGCAACAGTAAAAAAAAGATAAAACACTTATTGCAGGTTCAAGAGGGGGAATGAAATAACAATGTTTGTGTGTGTGTGTGTGTGTGTGTGTGTGTTACCTTGAGCACTTGGACCTGTCCCTCATTGGTGGTGTCTTTCAGCAGATTGCAGAAAGATCGGCACAATGACTCAGCATAATTCTGTCAACACACACATCCGCTGGCATGAGTTTGCATTGTTAATCCTTTAGCACATCACGTAGAGTGTTTGCATCTGTGTGTGTGTGTGTGTGTGTGTGTGTGTGTCACCTGCAGAAACTCTGTGGCGGACAAGTATATGTAGGCGTTCACGATCTGAAAGCAGGTGCGCAGGTTCTCTGAGCTCAACTCTGAAAGACAACATTAGATGTTAAAATGTTAACAAATCGCACCTGAGCGCTGGATAAACGGCGGCAGGACGGGACTCTAACGGGGTCCGTTTACACCGCGATGGAGGCTTGACGGTCCCGTCTGGCTTTGTTCACCGTGATTAACTAAACATGCCTCAGTTTGGTTAGTTTGGAAAATACGGTGTTTGGTTGTCAAATCAAAGTTTAAAAAAAAAATCTAATTTCATAATTTAGTACAGGAAACTTAAGAAACACTACTCCCAAAAGATCAGACAAATGGCTCATTGGACGTGTAAAACTACGCTGGTCTTCTTCCAAGCTTGAGCTTTACCAGAATAATAATTTCTTTCTTTGCTCTGCAACAGGTGCTTCATGTTTTATGAATATTTTTGTTAATATACAGTATTTCTTAATACGCCATCCGTCATTTGAATGATTAAACTAGTTTGAGGAAAAAAAGTCCAGCCCTCTGAATCGAAATCGAATCAAATCTTGAGGTCCCGGGAGAGCTAAAAAAAAGATGAGGAAATATCGCTAATCAGAAGCAGATGTAATGATTCAGCACCCAAAAAATGGGACTAAGGTGTGTTTACATGCTCAAATACGTTGGATTAGAGCAAAAATAGCTTTCGTTTTTTTTTTTTTTTTAGGGAGGCTACAAGGCTACAAAAACATGCTGGGCTACTGAACAACAATGGAGCTCAGCAGATAAAAGAGGGATAAAATGTGGAGGGAGAGGGAGGAAGCTGGATCTGCGTTTGGAGATAAACTTCGCGGGAAATCTGATCAAGCCGGTTCTGGTTGAGGCAGCGAGGAAGGAAGTGGCGGCCCGGGAAGTACGAGGGGGAAGAGTTGAAGTGAAATGCAAAGGAAAAAAAAACAACAAACAAACAGAAAAAGCTGAGGGAAAACATACCGAGGGGCAGATAAGGAAAAGGGGAAACTGGGGGAAAGCAGGGAGGTTGGGTCCCACAGAGGCATGCGGAATTAATTCTGGATGGGAAGAATATGGGTCCAAATAGAGAAACACAGCGCACAAGCACACATGTGCGGCAGACCAAACCCTTAAACACTCACCAAAGCTGAGATATGCGCAGAAGGGCGCACACGTTTGAGAGTAATATAAGCTGGCAGGGTAACGGTCTACAACACCGAGATGAGACGGCTGCTCGGAAAGATGGACGCGCAGGACTCCCGACGCTCACCTACACAGCGGCTATATATACACCGAGACTAACATCTGCATGAATACTCTGAAAGTGATGCGGGCTGACAGTGCAGCTAACTCTTCCAACACCTCGAGTAGTTGTTGACTTCCCGCGAGCTGACAGGGGAAAGCTAATTCTAATCCGCGACAACGGTGGCCGCGGCTCTGCCGGGATCGCGGACGAGCTCTGCAGAAGCTGCTGGCGGCTCGGGGGATTTTTAAGCACGTAAAAGGCCCGACGGTTTTCTGATAAATGCAGTAAAAATAAATAAATAGAAACGCAACGGATCGCTCGGCAGTGAGTGAGCGGCGTCCAAACAGCCGCGGCAGAGGAAAAACGTGGCGGTGCTGCAAGAGACGGCGGATGGATGATTCTTAAGAATGAGCAGATGGAGGCAAAAACGCAGACTGAAGAACCATCTTTGTGTGTTTTTTTTTTTGTTTTTTTTACTTCCAAAGTTACCACCTCATCTTTCTTCTCAGCCGATGACGGTGATGAGGGTTGTGGGTGGACATCTGGGATCTGCTGTGCATGTTATAGTGACTAACTTCAGGGTTAGAAACGGACATCCCATTAGCTTAAGTTCCCTCAGCATCGCGGTTCAGTTACCAATATGAAAACCTTTAAATTTATCAAGATAGAGGGTACGACTTCAATCCCGCAGCTCAAATAATCACATGCTCAGTAGTGGAGAAAATGATGTATCCTGCGAGGTGGATGCGGAGTTCGATATACGTGTCCCGACGGGGGGGAGGGGAAAAATACTCAAAATACCTTTCCGGCTGCTAATAACTCCCTTCATTCTCCAGGCGCCTGCCCACAAGCCAAATTATGGATCAGAGCGTAAAGGAAAAACATTGCATACATGCTTATTTACAAAAACAGAAACCCCCACACACACAGACACACCGGCATCCTTTATAAATGGGAAAAAAAAAAAACACCAAACAAATACATGCACAGGAAGGTCATTTCAGACGTGAAACTGGAGTGAGAACAACACAGACGAAGAATCCAGCTAGAATTAGCACGATGAACA
>CAAKHG010046052.1:0-19797 GCA_901007715.1 Dactylopterus volitans
GTTTTTCAAGAACGACCACACTTATTTCTCCTGTGTGTTTTCCAGCACTGTTGCTTGCTGTGGCAGAGTACTGACCAGAGTGCTCCCTGTTAGCATGTCTGATGTGAAGAACTGTTAAAGTTGGTTTAGTTGAAACCTCTAACCTGGATGTCTCTTTGACTGCCTGACCATCTCTTTTCCATTCAACCTTTGGCGCTGGCTGCCCAGCCAGTGGAATCTCTATTTTGAGATCTTCACCATTCTTGACAGTGAATGTGTTAAACGTTATCTGGAGTTTTGGTTTCAAAGTATTTTCCTTAGCTGTGGCAGGACCTGGCTGGTCAACTGGCTGGTCTGTGGTAGAATTGACAGGCTGACCTGGTGGGGGGAAAAAACGATGCATTAAGTAAAACTAACAATGGATGAAAGCACTGGGGCCATCAGACTTTTTTTTTCTAATCTTTTTTGAGATTCACATACTTGTAGTTCATTCAAAGTAAAATGAAATTTAACACGTTCATCTGAACACAGTTATCAGTAACTTTTTTTCTAAAGTAACTGATAAATATTTGTACTTTGAGCGACAACAATCCAGGAATATAATGCAACAGCCTTGCAAACAAATCTCCCTTTAAGAGGACTTTTATATTGAATTCCTATTTAATCTGTTTGAGAGATGTGTTCACATATTTGAATGTTTGTTATTGGGGCTGTAATTTTTTGATGCTGTAAGTCTGTCTCAAATATATTATCACCTTTATGCATGTGAGTGGGATGACCAAAATATTAGGGACACCTCTCAGTATAATCCAGCATCAGAAATTACAATCCCATTAAGAATCACTAAATATGTCAACTCTTCTTTCAGTCAAGATCCAAAATAATACTCCTCTTGAGAGGATAATTTATTGCAGGGCAGTTAAATTATATTTTATGGTGAACATGCAGCGGTCATAATGGTACTCTTGATGGGTGTATAGATTACACAATGTTTTATTTACAAAAATATTTTTAATTCAAAGCAAATAATGATATTCCCCTTCATGATGACTCAGTGAATGCTTTGCCTACCTTGACCAATGGGAGAGATGGATAATTGGGAATCCGTTGCTGTGAGCTCTGCATCAGAATCTGGTGTCATATTTATATTTAGTGCCTGAGCTTGATCTTGTGCTTCATTTCTAGTCTACAAAAAAAAAAACCACAAAGTTGTTGGTGTCAATGAAATCAAACCGAAGCAAACACTACAACAAGGCAATGATTTCTCAGTATATTCTATGATTGATGTGCTGCGTGGTTGTTTGGAGGTAATCTCTTACTTTATAACCAGTCATACTGCAGCTGAATAGCGTCATAAATTAAGGCGTTTACCGAGTCCTCTATCCAAAGACTGACTTCAGTGTTTTAAACATGCTAACATGTAGTGGAGTCAGTGAAGTATTCTGGTAACAGAGACTATGGCGTTAAATATAACTCATGACATGGCAGTCCGGGCCGCCGGCTGTTTGACCAAACAGATAGAAATGTATTTTTATCACTTCTAAAGATCTCATTTGTAAAAACCATTTCACAGAGGTAAAAAATACCCCAAACAGAATACAATAACAAAAATATTCACCATCTAAATAATATAACAACTGAATATGTTATTACTGTCAAGTAATCAAATTTCAAACAAAACTGTCCTTACTTCATCGTCTCTTGCTTCCATCCTTTTAGTTGCTTGTCCTGTAGGTGAAGAGAAACTCAATGAAAAGATACAACAACTAAAAGATGCGATTCTAATCGAGAGCCCAAAACTGCCTGACACTCACAGCTCTGCCGCTGTGTGTCTGCTTTATCTCCCAACCCTAACCTGTGACTAAAATAACCGCGATGCCTGAATGGCCAGCTGTTCTTTCTATCAAACTATGTTGAGCCTACATGGTTGAGCTTGGAAGAACTAGAAAGTTCCTCACCAGTGGAGTGGCGATGAGGTTTAGGGTTATTGTCGGGCATTTAGTTGACTTGGTGAGTGTTGGCAAGGGGCTTGAAAGTAACGACACGTTATGTTGGATGAGTTTATAGATGCACTAAAAGTGAACAAAGAGAAAAACTTCTGAATTATTACGAATTATTATTATTATTATACTACATTATTATGTTCCAATAACATGCATGCATTTCGTCCATCTTTTTAAAAGACTAGTCTTCTTCTTCTCTCTTGCTCCTTCCGAAAAATGACACAAGCAAATTTCAGACGAATGCGAATTCTTTCTTCTTTTTTTTTTCTTTTTTTTTTTTTGAGAAAAGTTTATTAAAACGCGATCACACCACCGTTGAGCCGAAATGCATTGCCATTAAACGACATCAACTTTTATTTTGTAATATCGAACCGGAATAGCACACATTCGTACCGACGAAGAAGAACACGCGGAAGCTTGCCCATGTCGCAAACACCGGTGCTAACAGGGGGCACATGCTGCCGCGAGCAGAGGCGGTGCGGCTGAGAATGACGGTGTTTCCTCGCGTTTTTCTACAGTTTTCTACAGTTTTTCACGGTGAGACAGTCACGCAGGTGAGTGCGCGGCCAGCTCAGCCAACAGCCCGCAGAGCGGCGGAAATAGACGGCAGACGCGCGCCAACGTTTGCTAACAAACGGCCCCGCACAGCAGCGAAAATAGACGGCAGACGCGCGCAGGCGTTTGCTAGCGTCCGAGCTGCCGCCGCCTAAGTGCCACAGATTTGTTCGGTAGATGTCATTTCAGATGTAACCAGAGTGCGGCTGCGTTGGAGTAATCCTTTCGATCTCCTTTTTCCTTTCTACTTTTCCTTGTTGGAAAACGTAACGGTGTCGAAAGGTGTGAAGGGGAGTTCCGCCGCTCTTTCACTAGAATGCGTTTTTTGTTTTAATTGACCTTTGTTGAATATAATGGATAAACACTGACAAACAAACGTTGGACATAAAAAACATACAGACGTAAAGTAGATATTAAGAAATTATGTAAAATATTTATAAGATTAAAATAACTTATTCAGGGGTTCAGAGGAAAAAGCTCTATAATATTCTGATGTTTTTGTTTTCTGTATGGTGTAATGTGTCAAAATAAGAGTAGAAATTAGTAAGACACGTCTAAAATTTTGGAAGTGACTTGGAAAAGTTAGCTTTGTGAACATGAAATTTGCCAATTTCGATCAAGAGATTGTTATATATTTTAAAGATTAACTGTCAAATTCAAATTTAGTAAAAATATTTTTAGGGATGAATGTGAGGGTAGGCCCTGTCTTGCTATGCATACATTCTTCCTTATCACTCCAAAACGCAGATGGGGATGGGCGTTGATAAAACAAATGTTTGATGGTTTCAGATGCAAAGTTACAAGAAATACAATCATAACGCCCACCTCAACAAATGTATAAATTATTGTTACATGGATAAATGTTATGTAATATTTTAAAACAAATTTCTCTAATTTTATTGGAAATGCAACACTGAAAGTGACACAGCTGTGCTCTGCACCATTTTATCACTAGAGTACGCCATTTTGTGACAGCGGATGTCAGTGACGCGAGTTTGCCCTGGTGAAACTATAATGTTCTTAAGATGGACCACAAAAAGCTCATCTTTACCTTTTTGTGTTTTCCATGTGTTGATTAATGATGATCAACATAAACATGGACAACCTGGTAAAAACTATGATTCATGACTAAGTTTATAATTGAAATGAATTGAAGATGCAACAGTGAAATGAAATCGCTGTCGAAACAGTCGCTCACCTTCATGTCAAACATTTATTTATATGATCCCAACTGGTATGAAAATAATAGATGTGCTAATACACAACCGCAGCATCACATTCATAGTTCACCTCTTTAAAGTTAAAAAGGCGCGACTTTATCTCTGAGATGAGGCTGAGGTTTTAACGGCAGCAGTGCTCAGTTTACAGGCCTTAAAATTTAGTTAAGAGCAAATATTAACACAGTGAAGTAATGAAGAATAAATTAAGAATTCAAGGTGAGAATATAACAGGTCAGAAACATCATTCTCACATCTGTCATGACAAGACATATAATAGCTGCTAATTACAAAAAGAGAAGAAACGTGATAAACATGATGCTGTTTTTAAATGTCATAAAATATACCATTTGATGGTAAATTGTTAAGCGACAAAAATTTAAGCATGACAATTAACTACTTAGGTGACATCAGTAGCGCGAGAGAAAACATTGTTTCTGATAAGATGAAAACAATTCAGAAGAGCTGCAGACGATCGCGTCGCTTGTCATTCCGTGTTTGTTTCTGTGCACTGCTGGAAGGTGCACAGCAAGGGATTGTGGGACAGCAAAATGTCCTTTCAAAAAGGCAGATCCAGCATATCCTATGCAAAAGGAGTTAACATAGGAAGCACTGGAGCCCTTTTCCTTAACGTTTTAGAGAATTCAAACAGCTCTATTCTTGTGTTTGTGATGATCCAGCACGCTGAGCTGGTGAGCTCCGTTGTCACGTTTCTCTGTTCGTTCTCAGATCCAAACCGATGCCGCTCCAGTTTGTGTACAGCGCCCAGGACTTTATCACTGATGTGCGCCGGACCACTGGGCACGGTCCCACAGTGGCATCGACGCCAACGAGGTTTGACATGGCCGTCCGAGCCGGCTGGGCGGACAGGATGGCGAGGGGACTGTTCCGCTACCATTTGGGTGACTTACAGACACGTATCCTGCCAGGCCCTCATGGCTATGTGGCCCAGTTGAATATACAGAGAGGGATCGAGAGAAGGAAGCCCCAGGAGATACTAAGCATCCAGCAGGAGTTCAACGCCAAGCAGTTTAATTTTAACAAGATAAATCCCGATGAAATAATATTTGAAATGACAAAGGAGGGAAACACGGGTGACCATGAAAACGACGAGCGCTTGCATCAGCCCAGCAGGATGGTGGTGCTGGTCAACGTCAGCCCTTTGGAGTTCGGACATTGCCTCTTTGTTCCCGATCCGTCCCGCTGTTTTCCGCAGGTCCTAACGAGGTTTACCATCCAGGCGTGTGTCGAGACGCTGCTCCTGAGCTCTGACCCGGGCTTCCGAATGGGGTTCAACAGTCTGGGAGCGTTTGCATCTGTCAATCATTTGCACCTCCATGGATATTACCTGAGTCATGAGCTCAGGATAGAATCAACGCCAGTCAAACCACTCCTTCCCGAAAAGGGATTTTACAGTTTAATGGACTTCCCCGCAGGGTTTTTGTTCTACACGGAGCCCGAGGGGGTGGAGGAAGTTGCCAGAGCCATCTGTCAAGTGACTGACTATCTTGTGAGTGCCAATATTGCTCACAACCTGTTTTTAACCAGGGGATGTCCACCTCATGGTGGCATGAAGAGCGAGAGGGATCAGAGCTTAAGGCGAGGCGCTCGCATCGCCGTGTGGCCCAGAATGTCCTGCTTCGGTGCCAAAGAGGAGTCCGCTTTCAATGTTGCCCTGTGCGAGCTGGCGGGACATTTACCATTCAAAAACAAGGAAGACTATGAGCTCGCTGCAGAGAAAGATGTCGTAGATATTATTCAGCGATATCTGCTGCCTGATGGAGATTTTCTCAGTTTGGAACAGCAGCTGACTCACCACTTGATGCATTCGTAGTGGACAAAATCGCGACCGCCACACTCGGTCATGTGCTTGTGGTACAAATAAAATGAATCTATCTCAACCATATTCAAGGTCTTTGAGGACATAAATTAAGTATAAAGAGTATTTCACGCAACTACTTTTAGCAAACTGCCTCAGCTGAGCTTGTCCTGTTAAAGACTAGTTTATGTTGGGGAAAAAAAAGGCCTTGCTCTGCACACGAGTCTGTCAATGACCTCAAAAAGGACCACAGCCAAAACGGCACGAGGTTGGGGCGAGAAGATTTTAAATATTAAAGAGCCTTTTTCACATGAGACATCTGTCTCGTCACTGTAGGAAAAGAACAGGTGTCACTGATAATCTTGAGAACGCTCTGCTCGACTCGAGTGTCCGTAATCCTGGACAGTTTGTTAACAAGCACAATACCAGGACCCTGAAAATACAGCAGCTGAATGGAATCAATCCGTCATCAATGTCAGTGTTTGCGCTGGTGCGTCTCCCGCGAGACGTCAGTGTCTTTCATGAAAAAGGTCCATAGAGGCAGACCAGGAAAATGAGACTAAGCAGGGTGTAGGTGGCAGTTTCCAGAATCTCCAAAAATCAGCAGCGTAAAAACAGTGGATGACTGAGTGAGAAGTCTTGGAGGGAGAAATAAATGGTAAAACACATTATTTGCCCCAGAGGATGTGCCACTGAAATATTAGACACATTTCAACATGAAATTGGCAAGTTTGCACCGTCAGTCCCATGATCATCGTTTTGAATTATTCATTCTGCTTATAACTTACCAAGTTGAATCAAGCTAATGCACTGCAGTTGGAAGCAGCTCCATGGGTGGGTATGTCAGTGCTTAAATGATTTAGATTTAAGAAACAATTTGCAAAATGTCCAAAGACCAGCAGTCTGCCCTGCCAAATTAACACCGTGTTGGACCTCAGGAGACTTGAGTGAGCCACTTTAGCACAAAGGCGCTGTGCCAGACGCTTGTGTCTATAAATCTGGATTTACGCAACTAATGATATCTCAAGTGCTTGTCAGCTGGCTACAGAGCGTCGGATCGGCGCGGCGCGGCGCAGCATAGCCGCCCCACCGGGTTTAATGATTTAGCTGCTTCTTTCAGTCACTCCTCAAAGCTGCTTTTTTTACTTACAAACGAGTGAACACCCCAACTCTCCAAGCGTCAGATAAAAGTTTGCAGTTGAGCCGATATAAAATTCAGCCGAAAATACAAAAAACAGCCCCGTCATTGTCCGCGCTGTTTTCACAAGTGAGACATTTGATGTCGACCCACAGTCAGAAACGCGCATACATATCCACAATTCTGGCAGTTATTCTGTAAATACAAACTTCTCCTCAACAGGCCAGGCGCAGCAGTGCTCAGATCGAGGGGAATTAACCTCACGCCTCTTTGTTCGTCAAATCATCCCCAAAGAGCTCATCATCTGCCAGAGTGACATCACCAAGGAAGCGACGCTGACTCAGGCAATGAGCATCGATACCTGCTCACCCGTCACGATGAGGTTCCTCACTGTTGAGTACACAACCAGTGCAGCGACCTTCGTGCCCACGCCTGTATATTAAATTGCTGATATGCTCATTTTCCCCAGTGGGATAATGATGTTTATTCTTTTGCAAATTGTTGCAGGGACTGTTTGAGCCAGAGCCATGTTCAGGACAATTGGAAAAAAAATAAACCCAAACCAAAACGCCAAAGTACGTAATGGAGTCCACATTCAAAGTCATTATGTTGTGACGAAAAGGCAGTCTGATGTCGGACCCTTACCATAGTAACTAATGCAACATATACTTTACAATGTGTCCTACACAGGACATTCACTTTGACTATGTTCAAAACACTGGGAACATCTTTTTTTCTTAAAGCGTTTCATTGTTTAGACAACACAGTTGGATGTGGTCACCTAAAGTGTTCTGTCAGTGAATACTATACCATGAGTCAGCAAATAACTACCCCACTTCTCATTTTCACTCATTTCACCCACACAAACATGAGACAAAAAGATCTGGGATACAGCTACAACAACGGCTGCTGCTCAAATCTCAAACCATCATGTACCTGCCTGGTATTTGCGGTCACCCAAACACTTGAAAAAGTAGACATGTTGACTTATTTTGCTCTTGGAATAAATTAGACAAGGATTGATTTCTAAGTCTGAACTGTATTATTGATAACATCAGAACAAATTATCTTAGTATTTCAAACTTTTTAACTTCAAGGGAGAATTTGTAAGTTGCTAGTGGCTCAAACCAGCAGGGGGCAGCATATTTTGTTTGAGTATCCACAATTATTATAAGAAACAAGATCATGCTAACTTTATTAGCATTGTATGCATCGGGGGGCAATCTTTGCACTTTACCAGTAAATCTATTTTACAACACCTCAGCATGGTATGAGCTTTGACTTTTTAGTAAAACAAAATAGTTGGCTAAAAGGACTTATTCAAAAGTACATTAATAAATAATAATAGAATGTTGTCCAAATATTGTACATAAGCTTGCAGTGTCATTACATGCCAAAGGTGCAGGACAGGTGTCTTGTGAAATGTCTGGTGTTGTTTGTCTCTTGAGTTCAGTTACAGTTTGACATCACTTGAAATGGTGACTTGGTGGAGGTGCACAGTTTTGTTACAGCAGGACAGGTTGTCTTGTTTTAACCTTGGCAACTTCATTATAATTTATATAAATTTGCCACCCGACCCACCACCAACACACACACACACACACTCGCTGTCTTTCTGTCTGTCTCTCTCTCTTTTTCTGAAATCTCTTAATTTTGTCGTCATCAGCCACATGATATGTATCATTCTGGACTTTTCTAAACCTGCTTTTAGTGCACACCTGGGAATCAGATTAATCTGAATTGTTGTTAGTGAGCAGTGCAGAATTGATATTGTTACTGGACATCTCGATCCAATCCATATTGTGTGTATAACATTCATCAAACCACCATACAGAATTGTATAACGTTTGTATTCTTTCTGTTCCAGTTCGAGAATTTCGCCCTTCCAGGCTCTTTGGCAAACTTGTTCACCACAGTCTCATGATGACAAATGACATTTAACCGCTGATGTATTGTCTCATGTCCTGTGTAAAATACACAGAACTGAACAAAACGCACACAACATGCCAGACAGGTTGGTCTGGATCCATCCATGTGTCTACATGCATCCGGTGCTAACGGGGAACATGGCTTGGCATCATCATAGTTAAGACCAAGGGATTAGCTTGTAGAGAATACTGTAGATAGTATATACACATAGAGATGTGCATAGATGCATTACCTCTTGTTAAACGTTAGAAATCATATTTAGATCGTATTGTGATCATATTTTAGTTGAACTCCACAACTATTGCTCAAGCTATTCACCTATGTTTTAATTGTGATATAATGCTTTATATTTTTTACAAACAAATGTTTTTTTATTCTTTCAGAACATACACTTAAGAAAACATGTAAAATTTGACCGTTCTATCATTCACTAGCATAGGAAAAATTAGTTTTTGCGTAAAGAGATGGACCCTTGTCTCAACCTTGAACTCGGTGGCTGCAATGGATGACTGAGTCAAACCTGTCATGCATCTTTCTGGTCCTGTGGGTCCCAGCACATGGATACACATGATTTACAGTTGGAGGCTCACAGGATCAGACCGGTGCAGAAGACGTGTGAATTAACCCCCCCCCCCGAGCCCCCCCCCGGCCCTCCACCACCACCACCACCACACACACAAACGCACGTGTGAACATGCGCACACAAACACATGCATGCATACAGGGTTAAAAAAAAAAAATTCAAGTGACCTCTAACTCTTGACAGAACAGGCTTCATAATGTACAAAATCAGTTTGTTCACATGAAATTCAAACAATTTTACAATTTTCACTCTTTTTTTTTGCAATTTGCAAGAGTTTTTTTTTTTTTATACAACAATTTTTGAGTCTGGAAATGTCAAATTTCTCACAAGCAAATGCTTTCTGTCCTTCATTACAAACCTTACTAATGTTACAGTGACATAACATTTTTTGGGTTGTAGTTTATGGCTGTATTAAATATTTGGTAAATAAGATAAGTAGTTTGAGCTTCTTGCTAACCGAAGTCTGGCTTATTCCAGGTAGAGGGAAGGACTGTGGGAGTGTCCTCACATGACAGCAAACGCTCATCTTCTCTCATCTTCAGTTGTGCTTAAGCTGCTCAGAGCTTTTGAAGCGACTTTCACTTTTGCAGACGCCAACTCAGACGACTGATTCGGCCGTTTGACGGCGATCATACCTTTCAAAAGAAAGAGAGGAAACTGAAGAAGGACGATGGGATGTGTTCAGAGCTTCAGGGAATTGTGTGACCGTCCAAAAAACACCAATGTTCGTCTGAGTCTTCCGGCGGTGTGTTTTGTGTGGCAAACAGCCATGATCATCTTGTTCGGGGTTTTTATTCGTTATAACGAGGAGTCGGATCCACACTGGATAGAGTACAGAAAAATGAAGAATATATCGAGTGATGCTGAGAATGACTTCTACTTCAGATATCCAAGTAAGTGAATTCATCACTTTTTTTCTGTGGTAATTTTCAAAACATCCATTTCGAGTGCCTTCAACATATTTAAATTCATTTTGCCACTCATCTTTAAACAGCATCTTTTGTTTTTTAATATATGTACAGTATATATGTGTGTGTATTTATATCTTTTTATAAATACACACACTATCCTATATATGTATATATTCAGTATACAATATATATTTATATAGACAGTATGCAAACTGTATATAATTACTGAATGACAGTGTGGTAATAATTGGGCTGTGATGATGATTCTCAGATTGTGTTGACCTGTTTATTCCTAAATTGCTGACAAAGATTTGACACCCACAGGTGAACATTTCCCCTGAGGTTCAATTCTCCTCAGGCTTTTCCTCCAATTTTACCACAGTCTTTTAACACTTTGTATCAGTAAGAAAGAGAAACATGTTACTTTTTATTGGTTGCCTGCAGGTGTATACAAGTGTCTGGGTGGGGTTGTGCATTTTCGCAGCCTGCGGTTTCAGTGTCATGGTGTCGGATG
Organism: Dactylopterus volitans; assembly: GCA_901007715.1. NCBI lineage: Eukaryota > Metazoa > Chordata > Actinopteri > Syngnathiformes > Dactylopteridae > Dactylopterus > Dactylopterus volitans. The sequence continues at coordinate 10,649 of CAAKHG010046052.1, forward strand.
TCACATGATAAATTTGTCCCCTGACAGACTTTGTTGTCTGAGACCAATATGATCCTAAAGTCCTAAAGTCACAAGGCCTTGTTTTCCAAAAACTTCACACTGAATAGCATGAAGTCTTTGTTGTTGGAGGCTCCTTGAAACTTTTAATCAGTCTGATGTAGAACAGCAGTTTGTATAATGGAGTGCTTGTTGCAAATTCTTCTGTATAAACTATAATATTACAACGAGAAACTACACACGACAATGAGAAACTATTGTTCCCATTGATGTGTCAGTATCTTGTTTTGTAAATGACACTGGCTGTTTATGCTGGTGTCCACAGCAGTTTTGCCCTTGATTAATGGAAACACCTGTTTCAAAATGTGATTTCATTTGCATTAGTTCTGTCTAACTGTTCTTCTTGTTTCTCCTGCAAATATTTTACAGCTCAACTTCAAAGTTCAGCATTTAACAGTAAATACATACCAGCACACCACTGAGTCATGTTTACAAGATTTCCCCTTTTCCGACTCATATGCCCTCATGTTCCCACTCATGCTGGTGATCTGTTGTGAAAGTGAAATTTCTGTCCTGCCTAAAGTTTCTCAACAGGTCCTCTTCCAAATGCCCCTTTTAATAGTAATTCAATTTCAATTGATAGGATAGGTTAGTCAATAATCAGTATCAAAATGATACTAAATTGACAGTGCATATCAGTAAGTCAAAGGATTTTTTAACCTGGGTTATGATGTCTGCTGTTGTAAGTCACTTTAATCACATCAAGAATGTTTTAAAATCCAGCATGTAGAAGATGACTGAAATGGATGAGTGAATGGAGACACTATTTTTACTGTCGACTAATGGCTGAGCCCTTTTAATGTATTCTGCTCGGGTCATTTCCAAAGCTGTGTTGAATTCTGCTAATAAATTTTTCTCAAATTTAATCTGATATAAACAGACCTTCTTGGATTCATCATAATTTCCCCTCATCTACCTCTGCCAGATCCTATCCAGGCTGATGTGGAGTCTGTCCAAACGTACAGCAACACTACCACAAACATGATCATATATTTACTGGCTCGCATGTGTGTGGATGGTGGGGTGAACTCACAACATGAAAACTTCCTGACAGAAATAGTTCACCACTGGTCTGCCTCTGTCCTGAATAGATCATCCTGATCACTGAGTTGCTCCTTATTACATTCCTTGGCTGTTTTCTATTTTCGGTCCTACGAACTACAGCATACCACCCATATTCATCCCTGCTGCAGGTTTCCAGGACGTCCACGTGATGATCTTTGTGGGATTTGGCTTCCTGATGACGTTTTTGAAGCGCTACAGCTTCGGCGCCGTCGGTTTCAACTTCCTCATTGCAGCCTTCGGCCTGCAGTGGGCGCTGCTGATGCAGGGCTGGTTCCACTCGCTGGACTACACTGATGGAAAGATCAAGATTGGAGTTGAAAAGTAATCACCTTTTAATTCTGACCAGGGTTAAAAAATAAGATCAGAAAGTCAATGGCTCAATAGCATTTATAGGTGCCCTTCTACTGCCATCTGTAGAACGCGTGTCTTTCTTTAATAACTTTCAACCTGCATGTTTTCCATGAAATAAAAGATGGAGTTCTGACATTACCATTAAACACATTCAGCCGTATTAGATTTTTGTGGCTGTAGAGGATTAAATGGGAAACTCAAGCTAACTTATACTGCTGATGTTCAGCCATATTGCAGTCCGACAAAATATGGAGAGAGTAAGACATAACAAAATAATTATTCTTGAACATTTGCGCCGTGCACATTTCAGCCTCATTTAACCTTTTTTTTTTTTTTTTTTTTTTTCCTCTTCCACAGCTTAATCAATGCTGATTTCTGTGTGGCCGGCTGTTTGATTGCCTACGGAGCAGTGCTGGGTAAAGTCAGTCCGGTCCAGCTGATGGTTCTGACACTGTTTGGAATCACATTGTTTGCTGTGGAGGAATATATTATCCTGAATCTCATACATGTAAGTTTGAATCCTGAATAGTTTTTTTTTATCCCTTTTAAGCTATATTGTCAGCTGTTTTGCTCAAGCGAGTCAATTTAGAAAGTGTCCCCAAATGCTAAGTCAGACCAGCAACCACACATAGTCTAACGCTGACTAAGCAGTTTACTTCCTCTTGGGGTTATTTCAGGATATTAGCAAATTAAAACACACATAAATTTGATTTAAGTTTAAGATTATCTGCTTCCATTTTTGGTGGAAAAAAAGACATTAAAATATTGAAAGAACCTCTGCAGAATTTAAGATCATATAATCTTTGAGAAAAAATATTCTTTTCGATTTTGTGTTTTTTCAATAGGCCAGAGATGCTGGAGGCTCCATGGTGATTCACACATTCGGAGGTTACTACGGCCTCGCCATCTCATGGATGCTCTATCGTCCAAACTTGGACCAGAGCAGTCGCCTGCAGGGCTCAGTGTACCACTCTGACGTGTTCGCCATGATCGGTGGGCGCGAGACACCAAACAACTGATACACACTCATACGTCCATCTGCTGATGATAGTGTCATTTTTTTGACTCACACATAAACATTCCAGTACCTACTGTTATCGCTGCCATTTTGCATAGGTACCCTCTTCCTGTGGATGTTCTGGCCGAGTTTCAACTCAGCCATCACTGACCACGGTGACGGGCAGCACAGAGCAGCCATCAACACTTACCTGGCTTTAGCTTCCACCGTGCTCACAACTGTGGCCATCTCAAGCCTCTTCCAGAAGCATGGAAAACTAGACATGGTCAGAAAGAAACACTCCCAGTTTGAAGTGAATTGATTGTGGTAAAATGATGTGCATTTTTTTTTGTAGTTCTACATTACAGTACAGTTTATACCTCACTGAATCATGATGTACATAATTAGTGTGCCATCTACACTAACTAAGCTAAATTGTGTCACATGAGACTGTGAACATCCCATTTATTAAACAGGTGTTAAACTGAGGGATTAAACGCAGGAGTTCATCTTTTTCTCACACATTATGCATATTTCTGCTTCTGTTTCTCAGGTCCACATCCAGAACTCGACCCTTGCTGGAGGCGTTGCCGTAGGAACTGCAGCAGAGTTCATGCTAATGCCCTATGGGTCTCTGATTGTAGGATTCTGCTGTGGCATCATCTCCACTCTGGGATACATCTACCTCACGGTAATTATCTGGTTTCATTGCGATCTGTGAGGTACAAATCGCCTGTCTGAGGCAAACTGCTACAGAGCATCCAAAAGTATCATGTATCTTCTCGAATCTCTTATTCATTCACTTCATTCACTGTCTTATTCTGGCTATTCCGGGTCGCGGTCGTGCTGGCAATGGGCGAACGGCGGGGTACACCCTGGACGAGGCATGAAAGACATACAACCACTCACACTCTCACGCACACCTACGGGCAATTTAGAGTAGCCAGTTAACCTCAGCATTGAAATGCATTTCCATGTATTTATAGCTGTTTGTGGTAAAAGTTCTGGATAAGTTTTCAGGCAGACAATCGGGACTGCAGCAAAAGTGTTAGGTAACTTTAACAACTTCATATCAGTGTGAGGGTGGTTTTTTTTCTGCAGTGGTAAACCATGACACTAAGGATGAGGAGGGTCTGTAGCCAAAGAATATATGAGACAGTCTCTGTCTGTCATTTTAATGACAAGAATAGACAGATGTCATCTCAACTCCTAAATCACACCACATAGACAGAATTGTGGTCCCTGGTTAAGAGTCCGTTGAGAGTCCGTTGAAATCCACTAATCCACGCATTCTAAAATGAAACATAAGATGACTAAACCAAACTGTGCTGGTAAAATGTTTAAGCAATCCAAACTGATGTCTCCCTATCAGCCTTTCATGGAGAAGCACTTGAAGATCCAGGACACATGCGGCATCCACAACCTCCATGCCATGCCCGGAGTCATAGGCGGCATTGTGGGAGCTATCACTGCTGCAGCTGCATCAGAGTCGGTTTATGGGAAAGAAGGGTGAGTGCTCCTCGCTTGACAAAAGACACAGCAGAAGCCGAAGACCCCGGGGTAGTTTTGACAAATGGGTAGAAGATCATCAACCGTTAGAGGAACAGAAAAAGAAAGTTAGGAACATTTCTTTTGTTTGTGGCCACATATGATGTGGCCATCATACCATGTGGCCAATCATTACCTTTTTTTTGTTTTTTCAGGCTGATAAACACGTTTGACTTTGAGGGGCCGTTCAAAGACATGACACCCACGCGACAGGGTGGTCATCAGGCTGCCGGCATCTGTGTGGCTATCTGCTTTGGCGTAGGTGGCGGTATCATTGTTGGTAAGTGATGCGGCGCGTCATCACAACAGCGACTCATCTGACTCGCAAACCCTCCCGTTTGTCGCGCAAAGTAAGCAGCACTGACTGTTTGAATGAGATGGCTGCGCTGCGGTGGCCTGGTGACGTCTTCGCATTTTTTCACAGGCTGTATTTTAAGACTTCCCATCTGGGGAGATGCTGCTGATGACAACTGCTTTGAGGACGAGGTCTACTGGGAGGTAAGTGACCACTATCGTCCCAATCCGCTGATGAATTTTGGATGTCAGGTGTAACAAACATTGCACACTTTTCTGGCTTTGACTGTTTTGTTTTAATAGTACTTTATTGAAAAGTTCCCCCCCTAAATTACCTTCTACGATTTATCCTATCTGATAGAGGAATGCAGGACGCCGATTGGCCAATAGCACCAGCTGCTCTTATGCACCAGCTGTTTAAAACCTCTGGTCCAATCTTACCTGACTGGAGGAATTTCAATGATTATTTTACTGCCAGGAGCCAATCGGGACCAAACTCCGGCTGTGATGCACTGCAGAAGATTTCAATTGTAAATCCTCATCACCAAATTAAAATGAACGTTTTATGATTTTTGACCCAATATGCCAGAAATCCATTCTGAATCGGAGAATAGACCTGCTTTTAGCTTCATTCTAGTCCCGATCGCCCACACGTGCTGCGTTGTGTCCCTTCGCCCGGCACTGTTTTTCCGTACACAACATGATGCGAGTATCCCACCATCACCCCACCGCTGTATTTACAAAGAAACAGCTTTCTGTTTACTTAAATCACAGAGAACACTGCACATTAAACATTGTTTTTACTGCTCTCCTCCCGAATCATTGTGATTCCTTCTGATTGTCCTCAGGTGCCTGAGGACGACATAAACATCCCACCGGTGCTGCAATACAACAACCACATGCCCAACAAAGAAGTGTAAGTGTCCGTTCTGTGTACCCGGCGAGTGTGTTCCGGTCATGGAGACATGCTCTCCTCATACCAAACAAACCATGCTGGTAGTGTTTTTATTCCTGTGAGACGCGTTGCGTTCAGTATCCTCTCGGTGGCAGCAGATCCCGGTTTACTGCGACTCCGTGTACTCATGGAAACTCATGCCCCTTTGAGTGGAGTATCTACCCACGGCGCTCGATAAGACTCTGCCAGGATGTAGACGGAATGGCACCGCCGTCGCCGATGCCAGCGTTGGTTCTGCCACTCGCTGTGGCTGAAACTGTGGAACGCTCTCCCCCGTCATGCGCACCTCCAAGTTTACCTGTATTGCCTGTTGATGGGGGTTTTCACAGCTCCGCATGTGCGGCTGTTCAAAGTGACCTTCAAGATGCGGCAGAAGTCGTGTTTACTGTGGAAGAAATGGTTCCGTAAGCAAGAACTGACATGATGGTTTCCTCTAATTCAAAAAAAGGCATATAGAAGTAAAATCTCACTGAGAGAAATGCTTTTAATGCAAACCCGTTTGTATGGACTGATACTCGAGCTGGAGATTTAAAGTACATTGCTTTTTTGATGTCTATTATATATTTTGATTATGAAACACTTTATTTTTTACAGGCTGGAGTCAAATTTCACCATGGAGCAGAACTGACCCTGTGCTCCTGAAGAATGTCTGTCTTTATCTTTGTCCCTTTTATTAACCTGCTGGACTAGAATATTTATTTCATACAGTAAATCGCCACCAGAAATGATAATTATCCATCCAGTAAGTAAATATGCGGTAAACCTAGGAAATCATCTTTATTTAATTTAAAATGAAAAAAAAACATGTCAATAGAATCATATCATTTTTGCTTTACAAGATTTAAGTTTTAAAATCAGCTAATATCAGATCAGGTTGTAGGCTTAAATATTGTTATTGAATTACATGATTTACCTGGTTGTGAGATTGAGAGACTGGGGAATGACATGAGCGGGTTACATGAGCTACATTAACGCTTGTTTCATTTGAGCGTAGTTGCCGTTAAAGGATTTTATGCGCAACTTTTGCATCAGTGCATTTTTTCCTTATTGTGGCGTTGGATGCATTCATACAGTAAATGAATCACACTGAGCGTAGATGTAAAGGAATGAAGGATTTTGTCTGAGGCTGATATTTATACGTTTAGAATTTGTGCACGGAAGAATATTTGTGCTACTGTTTCGAAAGAGGAATAGCTGCAAGTTTGTAAATTGTGTGTAAATTGTTAAAAAGCAATTAAATTATTGAGTACATCATCCGATTTATTTGCTCATTTTCAAACTCTATATTTCATGAGTTATGATTACCCAAAACTGTAAGATTTCTTTTTCAAAAAAAACATGCCCTCCTAAGTTAAGAGGTCTCCACCGTCCCTTCTTCACAAGGGTCAGACTGAGGGTAAAGGTCACACCCGTATTGTTCTCCAGAGAAACCGCGGTGACCAAACACAAATGAACCTCTTCATCATGACCTCGGGTCAAAGTGTAGGAAAAGACCAAGGTCACTGGCAGTGCTGCACACATACGCTGGAGTCAATCGCATCAAAACTGTCTGATGGTGAAGATTCTCTTGCTTTCATACCACGCTGAGTGGCCAGAAACAGCCGAGCCAAGTTGTCAGGACGCGGCGCCCGGTTTGTCTACAAGTACGCGTCTTTCCATCATATTTGTGCGACTGAGTTTCCGTCCATCATTTTTTCATGATGGTAAATTTTCACGTGCTCTGTCATCTTTCCATCTTTCATTGGTGGAAGCAGGCAGCAGCAGCAGAAGCAGCAGCAGCAGAAGCAGCAGCAGCAGAAGCAGCAGCAGCAGCAGCAGCTCATGGTGGGATTATGGATGATTCCCACACAAGGAATCCATCTCCACATTTAGTCTCCTTGCTAACAAAAGCAGGCTTAGTGCTGTTTTCTTTTGTCATCAGTAACGTGTTTGAGTAAAGGAGGTAATGGTGCCACAAGTGCTCCAATTAAACGAGATGCAGCCCTGCTGGGAAGAAAGGCTCCCCCATTGCCCCAGATACCCCATTCCCCTTTTACCCTCCCACACCCTCCCCACCTCACACACACGCACACACTTACACATACACACACACACACACACAGACCCACACACACTGGGCCTCTTTGCATCCTGCTTCCCAATTCCCGCCCCAACTCATGTTTATTCATCAGCCACTTAAAGGGCAAATGCGGGGGCCTGTTAAAACTAAATCAGAATTATTTTTACATGATGCCGGGTCTTCTCCTCTCAGGTTTCAGACCTGGTGGCGTGGCGACGACCATCACTGAGGTCCGAGTCCGGCCTCTGAGAACTAAAACTGACCACCGATGTGACCTCCGTGTGAGAAAGCAGAAACTGTACTGAATTCATGTGAAAGGTGAGGTGGAAAACTTGAGGAGGCGAGAGGAGGCATGAAAAGGGGGGTAAGTGGGGCGGGCGTGGACCGAGAATGAGGCCTCACTTCCATTGCCGATGACTGACTGCCTGCCATCCGGGCTCAATCATGATCTTTTGATTGACAGGTGGAGGGTGGGAAAGCGGGTGCGGGATGAGGACTCCGAATGGAGGCTGCACAAAACCCAGCACAAACAGGGGGCCACAGAGACGCTCATTAATGATAAAGCACATGCCAGGGAAAGCATGTTTTCTCTGCATGCCAGCAATGTTGTTTGTAGCTTGAGATTAGTTTTGTAATCTTCTGCGCATGTCAACATAAAATGCATGGAACGGCTAACTGCAACGTGGGAGGTCGAGATAGTGCACCTGTTTTTTTTTTTTGGTTTTTTGGGGTTTTCTTTTTATTCATTTTTTTTGGTAAACCACCATTCAGTGCAAACAACGTAATCATGTCTATTGGCGATTGTGCTGCAGGCCAGCCCCCTTTGCAGTTTAACGGTACAGATATGTGTCAGTCACTCTGCAGTAAAACTCTGGTGAATTCACTTTACAGTTAGACGGATTTACAGCAGCTTGAGAAGTATTCAGGGATCCATGTTCGCTCCCTTGTAAAGAGAGCAGTAAAAGGCCCTATTGAAAGCATCCACAAGTCCATAAAAGTGTTCATAAACTATTCAAGCCCTTGCTCCTTTCTCTCTATACTCAATCTGCTCACGTTTTGTGCAGCGCCAGTCTCCCCTAAAGGTTATTCCTCAGTTGATGCAACTGACTACCAAAACCTTTCTGACAGTCTGGATTTGGCCTTTTTTTTATTATTATTATTTTTCAAAGTAACCCACCCTGTCCCCTCGCTGCTTTTACTCCTTCTTCATGATGCTGGTGAACCTCTGACCTCTGCCCACCCCAGGTATCCCCCAGGCCTCCCCACGCCACTAACTGTCCACAGAGGCTGCTTAAGTGTCCCTATCGGACCACAGCGGAGAGGAACAGCAGATTAGCCATGATCCTATCCGCTCGCCGCTAGCCCCTTCATACGCTCCGTTACACCAGCATTTAAAAGGAGGAGGGGACGTCATTCAGGCCCATGATATGAATCCCAGACGTACGGACAAGAACAGAGCTTTCGTCCCTCCATTTCACAGAAAAGACCCCTTTCTGGCACCCTCTAATTCTGGTTGCTACGGACTTCTGGGTTCAATGGTGGACTCCCGTTGAGAGGGGACAAAGCCTCTCAGTCATCCAGCGATGGTTGCTAGGGGAGGCAGAATGTATGGGGAGGGACGGGCTGCTGTTGTCCCAGACTAAATGTCTCTCTTAAGGCGGGCAAGATGTAGTGATTGACAGGTGGCTACACGCTCCACTGCAGATCACCCGGGACGTCTGGGTGGCCTTATATCTGCGACCGTGTGTGTTTGTGTGTGTGTGTGTGTGTGTGTGTGTGTGTGTGTGTGTGTGTGTGTGTGTGTGTGTGTGTGTGTGGTGGGG
>CAAKHG010046053.1:0-10417 GCA_901007715.1 Dactylopterus volitans
CACACACACACACTCGGGCACACACACAGTCGCATCCGTCACAGAGAGCAGTAGGGAGCCATTACCCAGATTAAGCTGTCTGAGTCTATCTGCTAACTGTTACGTCTCCGTGATTTAGCGGCGGCTGTCAGGGCCGAGTCGAACGTCGCGGGCGACCCTCCGCCAGCAGGAACCAGGCAAACGGCCGCCGTCACGAGGCCGTTTTCAGGCGCCCGGCGGGGCAGGGTGGGCCTCTGCTGGGATATTTTACAAAAAGAGGACCACTATTAAAAAGAAAATGTCCAAAATGAGATTTGTCGTCTTTTTTGGACGCATTTAAGTGAGTTTCTGATTGACAGGATTAGAAAAATTAAAAGCCAACGTTTCACCACGGCAGAGGCAGGAAACGTTTGGTTATAGGAGGAACTGCAGGCTTTTCCAGCTGCAAACCAGCGATGTCACTGGTGTCAGAAGAGTAAAGGCAATCGCCGCCATCTTTCAGTCAATATAGCAACTCTGGGGAATGGTCGCACGAAGCTTCACTGCTGACTGGACACGCACGTTGAGAGAAAGTAATGCGGCCGCGGTCGTCGGCAGCGCCGCTTCCTTTTCTTGATAAAACTTGTTTATCTGTCTGGAGATTAACATACAGGAATCCCACCAGAACATTAAAGTAGAACGTTACCTTTTTAAAGAGATAATGGTGCATTAAAAGGAATAACGCAGGGGGGAAAAAGTCTCTGTAAAGTTTCATGAAAATTTATAAATGGGAATAAATTTTTATGTGAATCCTTGAAAGAGAATTTATGACTCCTCGCAACACAGCTCCATTATGGTCAGGTGTTTATTTGACGGCGGAGGGGGGGGGGGGTCGAGGGAGTGTTTTTTATATATTTCATAACTTCTGGTCTGCACATGGACGGGAGCCACAGACGGAGCTGCACGCGTGGGCCCGCGCGACAGAGCGGCCATAAACCTAAACGCGCGCTAAAGCTTTAAAATATGTTTGAAATTATGAATGAGCACAAATGTATAATTAAAGCAGCCGAGACCAAGGACAGGAAAAGGGCATGTGTGTGTGTGTGTGTGTGTGCGCGCTCTTACGCTCTAACATCCACCACAACTGCGATATTTCATCATTCAATCAATATCCACACTCTGCTTCTCCTCCTCCCCTCTGTCTTCCCTCGTCCCTCCCTCCATTTGTTGCTTTTTTACTACCTCCTCCATCATTGATCTTTTTCTCTCCCTGTCCATCCATCCATCCATCCATCCATCCATCCTGCCTTGCCCTTCGTCCGTCTATTCCTTCACTAACCAAAATACCCAAAACCCGCTCCTTGTCTCTTGATTTCTGCCGGAGATAATTTTCTCTTCGCTTTTCTGTTTTTTTTTTCCCATCTTCCTTTTGCCCCCTGACTCATTCATCCTCTCTCTCTGTCACATTCCTCTCCTCTTTTGTCTCTCCTCTGTCTTGCTCACTCTATTTGAGCCTGTCATTTCTTCTCCGTGTGTGTGTGTGTGTGTGTGTGTGTGTGTGCGTTTGTTCCATCCCTGCTGAGGCAGATGAAAGCGTTTGGGATTCCGCTGTGTGATGAGAGAGTTGAGAGAGGGACGCTGGTTATCACCAGCACAGACGAGGGAACATGGTTTTGGACGTGTGTGTGTGTGCGCACGCGCGTGTGTGTGTCTATGCATATATAAAGACGTCCTTTTCACCCTCTTGGGGTGGTACCTGTGTCATCCTCAAGTTGGCTCCTCCACCAGAGGCCTGGGAGTCTGAGGGTTCTGCGCTGTATCTTAGCTGTTCCCAGGACTGTGCTCTTCTAGACCGATTCCTGGCATCTCTTGGAGCCACTCTCCCAGTTTGGACGTCACTGTCCCGAATGCTCTGACTATCACAGGGACCACGCCGGCCTTAACCTTCTAGATCTGTTCCAGCTGCTCTTCCAACCCTCGGTACTTGTCAGCCATTTCGCGTTCCTTCTTCCTGATGTTGGCGTCAGCTGGTATCGCCACATCTGTCTCCACCACCACCGGTGGTCCGGTTGGTTGGTTAGCCAGCAGCTGTTTGTCAGGAAGCTGGAAGCTGAAGTCCCACAGAACCTTGGCCCTGTTGTTCTCGGCCACCTTCTTCGGCGTGACCCATTGGGATTAGGGTGCTTCTGTTGCATACTGGGTACAGATGCTCCTGTAAACTATCCAGGCCACTTGGTTGTGCCTCTCCATGTACGCTCACCTGGCTAGCATCTTACACCCTGTGTGTGTGTGGGTGGGTGTGTTCGTGTTAGAGAGGGTGAAAGGTGGGATTTTGCTGTGTGGTTTTTATTGTTCCCAGTATCTTGACTCCTTAAAGGAAAAGTGCTCTCAGGAAAATTGCATTTTACTTTGACTTTAGCCGTCACCGTCTGGCGCGAGACATGATCGATGGACGGGACGCTGCATTTTCATTGTGGGTTCATTTCAAGTCAAGATATTACATTTGCTTCGTATAAGAATGCACGAATTGATCAGCGTTTTGTCATAACTACATCGACCTTAGAGCCTCTGAATGTGCCAAAGAGGCAAACAAGATCTGCTTCCCCCACAGCCGCATTTACATTTACGCTTTAGACCGGCTCAACATACTATTTATATTAATGGGATTACAAACTGAGTCTGTAGAATTTTTCAATGTATGCGAGGAATCCCTGGATTATAGATTAGATTAGCATGGATGTACTGCGGCGTGTCTTTACAGATGGCACGACAGCAGACGTCGAGGCAGATGGTGCTTTTTCTGCAGGGCGGCTGCAGTTCCCGAAAAAAAATAAATTAAAATGTGTTATTTTTAGGTCTGTATTTAATTTAATAATTGTTTTAATATTTTTTTTTATTTTTTTTCAATGTCAAATCTCCAGTCCATGAGGCTGAAGAAGAAATATTTCTGGTATGTGCGGCATTGTGGAATCGTTGGTGTCATTAGCATGCTAGCGTGCTATGTAGTTAGCTAGCCGGTGAGCAAAGGAACGCAGGTTTACCGAGAATGAAAAACCACTTGTAGCAACTGAAATTGAAATCATGTCTCGGCTGCATTTTCAGGGCACCAAACACGATGATTCATTTGAATTGTTTTGGGGGTTGTTTTTTTTGTTTGTTTGTTTGTGTGTTTTGTTCTTATTAATTAAGTTAAGCTCAGACGCTACAGCCTGCAGCCGCCTGCTGATCAAACTCTTTCGAGTCCTTCCAGCCGCTTCTTAACAGGCATCCAATGATTACACAGGGAGAAGACAATCAGAGAACAGGCACGCCGGCCAATTCCTACGCCCACAGCATCGGTAAATAGACCAGAATGCTGTGCAGCCACAGGAGAGGCGGCTTGGTAAATGTTGAATTTTCTCAACTGGAAACCTCCCACTTTCATGCCCTTGTTATGCTTTCATTCACTCCACCTACGCATGTTTGATGCAGCGAGATCTATAATCCTCCCCTGTTAGCCGCCAGAGGGCATTCTGGGGGATGTAGGAGCAGGAGATACTCAAGCAAGATTTAAAGGCTTTGCATTAAAGATTGACAGGATAGTCTTGAAGCACCTGGCGGTGTCGTCTGCCCCTTTTTGCAGGCTCAGGCCAGCGGCTCGCGCCGCGTCGGAGGTTTGCATAACGAGCTGTGTTTTGGCTCGTTAGCCCGAGATGGAGCCCGACATTCACGGCAGTCACGGCCGTCCGCCTCCGACCACCGCGTGCGCTCGGTCCGCCGCCATGACTGACGTCTCCTTGCTTAGATGGTGTCAGAGCTGCTGCCTGGAAACCAGCCGTCGTCTTTGCTGCTTTCAAAGCGGAGAGGTGCTGCTGCCGCCGCCGCCGCTGCTCGTCCCTCCGCTAATAAGGAGGCACAGTGGTCGCGCAGTCACCCCGATGCCACACCAGAAAATGGCAAGAATAATCCTGTCAAGTTAAAAAAAAAAAATCCCCCCAAAAAATGGACTGTTCTCAAATGTACTATTCTCGACCCAAATTCAAGAAGATTTTCAAATCCTCAAATGTATTTATGAAAAATAGTCGGCTTCGCGTGTCAGAAAACCAATCTTTATACGTGAGGAGTTGAATTGTTAGCTCCGCGATGCTCATGAATAAATAATACATAAAAAAGTAAAAAATACAGTAAAAAAAGTGGCAAGATGTCTTGTGATGGTAGAAATTGTATTTAAAGCAGTAGAATAAAATATTGTAGCTGAAATGCTGCTAAAATTAAGTGATACAAAGAAAATGGATCAATTGCTGCCGTACACTTAAAGCTAAAATCTGGAGGCTTTTTTTCTTTTCTTTTACTTTTCATCATGAAACAAATGTTGCAGTCTTGTCGCGGTTTCCATAGTTACTTGGCCATTTTTGCTGATTTAGCGGAGGCTGTGGCTAACATAAGCGCTGAGCCCAGAAACCACTCTATATGCAGATGGTGTCATTATTCTATCGCTATTACACCGTGCAATCAAAATTCACTTTGTAAAACTGACATAATGCTTAGTTAAAGTAAAATGAAAATTTTTAAAAAAAAAAGGTCTATTGGTTAAGTTTTCTGGAAATGCCACGCGTCGTCTGAAGTCGCTTCATATCACTGGAATGTTACTTGTTAGGTGATGATGTCTTTAAGAATCAGGCAAATATACTCGGGAAGCTTATGAGTTTATGAAATTATACGTTTGAACAGAAAAGCAAGGGGAGCGAAAATCTTTGTCGTCTGACTTCAGAGGCACCAACATGTTAAACCCTGCGCTTTTCAAAAATGCCCTTGTTGTTGACCCTCTAATTGGCTGCTGCTCTGGCTGCTTTTCTCCTTCCGCTGTTTGAAACCACAGGAAAACACACACACACTCACACACACACTCACTGCCTTCCAGTTGGGCACATACTAATTGCCTTGGACAGTGTGTGTCTTTGATGAGAGATGGGTGGAGCTATTCTCGTCCGCCACCGAGGGGGAAGAAGTTGGAGTGGATGGACTGAACTCATCAATAGCTTCTGACTGGCAGTAAAGATGTTCTTATCGATTCACTCGGACGTTATATCATCACTAAGAGCAGAGTCATGGACGGATGCCTGCTCGCTCGCTTCTGCCGGCTGCCTTCCTCCCGTCTCCCTTCACCTCTGCTGCCGTTTTATGGCTTGAAAACAAATAAAAGGGAGTTTCCTCATATTCAGCTTCTCTCGCTGTCTCTCTCTCTCTCAGTGGAGGTCACATCTTTTGCGGATGATGAATTGATATTTTAAATAAAAACCCTCAGTGAACACGTCAAGATTCCCCGCCATGCCGAGACGGCCTCCGGAGACTCCTTAATAAGCAGCCTTGGAGACCGCGGGGCTGCAGAGCTTCTCGTCCCAAGCGAACGTTTTACATTTTAGCTGCTTAGCTGACAAATTCAATGCGGAATGAGAGTCGGCGGCGGTGATGCGTTCAAGGACATCCGCACGGGTGAAAAAAACAAAACAAACGCACATTAGCATGGTGGAGTGTGTGCGGCTGTTTGTTTGTGTTTTACATTTGCAAACTGACGAGGGAAATATGTGTCACAGAAAGACAGCCGCTAGCTAGCTAGGTTAGCTTAGCACAAGGGCAGAGCTAGCCTCTCAAGTACTGACCGAAGCTGTCCAACCAAGTTACCGCACAATAACGGCTCTGTCACTTTCAACTACATGCTTCTCTCAGTCGGCGCCGCTGCTCGCTGCTAGCTGTTAGCATCTGCGCTTTAAAGACACACACAACTGCCGAGGGTCCCGATGTTCCGGGTCATGGATTCGAGTCCAGTCGAGCGACTTTTCTCTTTCCTCGAGGTCACAAGTTTCATGAGTGCCGCTTCTCTCCCTGCCGACGCGTCAAAGCGCCAAATTTTCAATCATGTCCGCCGCGTGTTTCCGCCGCCGTTAGCGGACACACGTGCTCAGTGAGCTAAAATCTTGTTGTCGCTGCTTTAATATTCAGATTGTTGGTGCCGAGTTTCCGCCGAATGTGCACAAGAAGAACTTTTGTTCGAGTCGTGAAACAAACGCCAACAAACGCAGACGGACAACGATTTTGCGGAAACGTTCACAAAGGCTGCCTGCTTTTTTTTTTCTGTTTGTTAGTCAGTGCTGATCCTTAACAAGCGCGTGTGCGTGTGTGTGTGTGCGTGTGTGTGTGTGTGTGTGTGTGTGTGTGTTACCAGCTGTGCCAGCAGCCCCGGTGAACGTATCAGTGACCCAGCTGAGGGCACACTCGGCCATGGTGACCTGGAACGTCCCTCAGGGAGACACAGTCATCGGATACGCCATCTCACAGCAGGTAGGTGTGTGTGCGTTTTGTGTGTGTGTATGTTTGCGTGCGTGTGTGTGTTTGTGTGCGTGCTTGCGCTCTATCTTTTTTTTTTTAAATTTATTTATTTTTTTTAAATTGAAAGTACAATATCAATCCTCGGAAAGCTGGCAAAAACAATTTGCCAGGCTCCTTGTTGGGGTCAGTCTGATCTGTTCATTTCTCCGTCTATTTGGTTTGCCGCCAATTAATTCTGCAGGACTGTAATTTTATAAACATAAATTATGGATCGAAAGCCGAGGAACCTTGGATGGCTGCCATGATCAGGGATAGAAAACGGCTTCTTTAATATTCAATATTGAATTATGTCTTTTTTTTTTTTGGGATTCTCTTCTCTGTTGAGGAGCAGATTCATTTTTATTTATTTATTTATTTCCTCTTTTAAACTCCAGTTGTGCTGAGTCGCCGTCGTCCGCCGGCGTTTCTCAAACCGCTGCGTCAGGACGGTTTCAGTCGTTGAAAAGCTTGTTAATGTCAAGCGCGGCTGCCGGCTGAGATACTGCAGGTGCATTTGAAGCAACTGTGTTAAAAAAAAAAAAAGAAAAGAAAAAGAAAAAGAAAAAAAAAAGGAAGAACGCTAATCTCTTGATGACAAAAGTTTTCATGCCAAAACAACACAGAACTTTTTAGTGCACAATTACCATTAGAGATTGGCAGAATGCAAATGCAAATGCATAATTGGCCATGTCTTCATTTGAGGTGTCAGTTTGATCAAGGTTACGTTGAGCTTTACTGCGGGAGTTTGTCATTTCAGCCGTCGGCTCATCACAGCCGTTACGGTTTCGGCTCGTTATTTGTTTCTCAGATGATTTCATCTGTCAATTTGCCTGTTTTAACGAGAAATCCATTACCTTGTTTTTCTAAATTTGAATGGCATTGAGATTGGAATTTTCAAAACAGGCAGCAACACATTGAGCTGGGTTACAAATATATATATCTGTGCATGGACTTTTTACATCATGGCCGCGCCTGCACGTCGCTGTAGTTTCATATTTATAACTTTTCTTATATATAGCCCACTGGCTGTAACATACTGGACACGTCCTCTAATTTAAACTCATTACAGCCGTAGTTTTTCACATTCATGTAATTCTGTCATTATATTTATCCTTTTACTCCTCTTTCGCACTTCTGGTTAGAGGCTAACCGCATTTCACTGCCTTGTACTCGCAACGCGTGTGACATTGAATCTAATCTAGTCTAATAAATAAAAATATATGGTATACATACTTCACCCGACGCCACTGCTGTAAAATTAGCTAATAGCTCCCATTCCAGGTCACCACAGCATAACTGAAAAATGCTATTTAGCTATTTGGAATATGTGAATGAAAACGCATTCAATAAAAATTCAACGTAAAACTCCCCCTGAAGGGAGAACCTATTAGAGGGCTGTTTTATGATGTTCCACAGTAAAAATGCAGTGGTTTTAATGTTATGGCTGATCAGCGTAAGTCCCGGCAGCACAGACAAGAACGAGGGAGGCAATTAAGATGGAAGCAGACCCAAAATAACCTCATGAATAGGAATCCGTCAGTGGAGGAAGCGTTCAGCCCGAGCAGGAAGTGGCGATGAGTAAGAGCTTAAATCAAGACGCTGCATATAAATATGCATTATATATATTTACATACATAAGACACCCCCAGAGCGGACGTGGCTGCAAAGGAGACCTGTTGCCGTTTCGCTCTCAGTAACTGTGACATCTCCTGTCCTCATGTGTCGCCACCTTCGCTCCCCCGCTAGCTCGGTCCGGCCCGGCCCGGCCCGGCCCGGCCCGGCTCGCTGCAACTTACATTTCACCTCCCGCAGTTTGGTGGAAAAAAAAAAGAAAAGGGGGGAATCGGAGAGCAGCTCCGAGCGCTGAGTGGGCGTCGTCCCCATTAGCGGGAATGATTTGGCAGTGACTCCTCGGCGGCGGCGGCGCTAGACCCCCCGCCCCCCCCCACGTCACGCGGCGTCTGACTCACAATCCATCAACCATCTTTCACGTAAACACGGCAGGACGGGGATGTAAAACATTTGCTGGCAGGAGCCCAGAAAGCACTCACGTTAAAAAAAAACAAAAAAAACAACCCTCCCTCCCACAGGCCGGCGATGAACGCAGGTACATGCAGGCTTCATCTGAGCAGCTTCTTTTTTTCTTTTTTTATTTCTACCGGCGTTGGTCATCGAAAGTGGGGGGTGGGTGGGGGAAATAAAGAGGACAAAGCGACTCAAGAAGGCTCTTACATAAAAGGCTCCGTCGCTCTTAATCAAGCAGCAACGTCAGATCTGATTGGAGCGCGTCTCCAGATTATTTCACATCTCCCCGTAACGAGCTCGCGTTGGTGGAAGGGCTCAGGCAGTCGCATTTGAAGTTGTTCCAAATCGCAGATCTCCGGCTGCTGCTGCTGCTGCGATTACGCAACAGTGATTTCAAACACACACACACACACACACACAGAGGAGCTAACCCAATTTGACGCACAAACTCCCAAACAATTTTAATTCATGAATCCCAGAAGCGCCGAGGTTAGCTGGTGATTCATGCGCGGGCGTGGGCGGGTCTTCACCCGCTCGGATAGCGGCTGCACGTCGCCGCTGAAACAACAGAAAAGACTAAAAACCAGATTTTTTTTTTTTCCCCCTTCACCTGTTGAGTTCAGGGATTCGGCCTCGAGCTGAACGCGAAGCCTGACTGAATTTAGCTGTTTGTGAAAGATCACGACATTACGAGGGGAGAAAAAACACAAAGTGTGTTTGCAGCCGTGAGGAAACTAGAAAACTAAACCCAACTCCCAAAACCCAATTGTGCTCTTTTCATGTATCACGGCTGCTGATTTCCATGCAAATTTGTCAAGGTCCATTTTAACATCCCTCTGCCCCCCCCCCAAAATCCTATTTACAATTGGTGCAGAAAAGCAAAATTGTGTTTCCACCCGATACGACTGCTATCAGCCTATTTGGGGGCAAACGGCACATTTGGAATGTCATGAAATTCATGAGGGGGAGGGGCAGCAAAGTTTATTTGCAAGTCACATTCACACACGTGGCAACTTAAAGTACTTTACAAAGGCAAAGAAATATACTGAGTCAAAATCATAGAAATGAAACTCGCTATTAAGATAATAGTAGAGCATTTAAAAGAAGAAAGGCAATGAAAACGGGGGGATAAATAGTCGAGGATTAAAATGAAGCTCTGAAAGGACTGCATTTAGAATGCTGAAGAATTGAAATGATTTAAAGGGAGCGACGTATTAAATCCGGGAGGATGCCGCAAACGAAGCCGACAGTTTTTGCTAAAAAGTTTTCCCCCGCAGGTGATGAGCACCGAAAACGACTGTCGCCATAAGCAAGAAGCAGCAATATTTGGCATTTTTTGTGCTCCGGAAGTGACCAATCTGATCCCGCAAGGGGAGACGGGAGGATCAGCAGCAGCAATTCATCTAATAACTAACTGTGGCTGCTCCTTTTTGGTCAGTTTCTCTCTGCGATATTTCAGAAACTTCGCTGGAATCGCCGCCGTCCCGTTTCGACCGAATCGGCGAAATCTCCAGCGAAAAACCGAAACGCCACGTTTTGCCAGGAAAATTTACAACGCAAATTGAAATTGTAACTTTATGAATGGTGTTTTACTTTCCCGGGAATGCAAAATATGTGAATGAAACATCAGCGCGCCGAAGGCCGAGCCGCCGCTGTCACCATTTTTATTCAGCGACGTCATAGAACTTTGAGTTCTGTCGGAAGCCATTTTAAATTTGGACGATTTTTCGGCTTCTGCTCCAAAAGAGATAAGTTATGAAACAAAATCCAAGTGTCTGGCAGATTTTTTTTTCGCTGACTCACTGACATTGATTAACCCCCTCCTAAAAGACGTCATATATTATGCTTGCTTGGCATTACAGGACAATAAAGCCGTCCTCATTGACCGGCCGAGCGCGCGGCTGCCAGAGGAGGCATGAGAACATCCCTCTGCCTCTGCCGAGCCTCTGAATCAGACGTCTGCCGAGCCTCCAGCGTCCGGCCAGCCTTCCATTTATCGACTCTCTCTCTCACCTTTTTTTTTTTTTTTTTTTTTTTTTTTTTTCCCCCCCCCTTCCCCCCCGGGGGGGAAAAAAAAAAAATCTTCCCC
>CAAKHG010046054.1:0-18509 GCA_901007715.1 Dactylopterus volitans
GGAGAGAGAGCTTTAATTTTGAAGAAAAACAACATAAATTTAAGCTCAGGCCTGCATTTGATCAGCGTCACCACTGACGACCCCCCAACTCCGACTATTCAAAACCAAAGCCATAAATCTGACGGTTGACCCCAGAGTTCGACCCCCCGGTGCGTAACGCTAGAGGCGCCGCGAGCGCTGAGTGCCGGCTTGTGAGTTGCGCGTCGCTCGAATGTCTCACTTCAGCTCCTCCTCCTCAATGAAGCCGCTGTTGTCCTGGTCGATGATGCCGAAGGCCTTCTTGATGTCCTCGGGGGTCTTGCTGGCCAGACCGCATGTCTTGAAGAACTTCTTGTAGTCGAAGGAGTCAGCAGCTGCAGCATCGCACACACACACACACACGCGCATTTTTTTTTTTGTTTTTTTTTCATATCACCTTTAGCACCTCGCAACAACATGATCTCATAGAGGCCCTGCGAGAGTTTCGGGGTGTTCCCGAGGATGTCTGACATCCCTCGGCTGCTTTCTTTGAACGTATCTTTTTACACGCATGCGTTTGGAGGTCTGCGCGGCACGATTTCGGGCCTTCGAAGTTTTTACGTGCCACGCGCATATTAAAAAATGAAGTCAAGCTCACCTGCGCAACCAGCCAGGGCTGATTTGACATCAGCGTCATTGAGGACACCAGCGAAGGCCATTTTTTTATCTTGAGGGAGAAGGGGGGAAAAAAAAACAAAAGCAAAGCACAAGGTTCGGGGGGGTTATTATGAGCATCACATATCCAACACAGTGATTCTTTTTTTGTATTTTTTTCCCCCTGTTTTTCAGCTGTTTGCTTCCGGGGGAGGGTTCGACATCTTCTCATGCTGCCGAGCCATCACATGGACGTGGAGCGGAGCCAAATACGGGCATGCAGGCTACAACCGGGGAGACGCCAGTAAAGGTCTCTCTAAGCTTCCTGTTGGTTTCCTGGTACAAGAAACCCACAAATATATGACATGTGTGTAAAAAGTCACGGGTTTGTTCTTCTCACTATTAAAAACTATTTGCCTCGACTGCATGCTGACACCCAGCAGAGCACAGGCCGGGCTGTTTACACGTCTACGCCACTAAATAGTTGACCCTCTCCCCTCCCTGGAGAAATCAAGACGCATCGGGCTGCCCACGGCGAGGGGGGGGTGGGCGGAGGGAGCCGGCACGGCTTTAACGATTTTGTTTTCAATCATCCGGATACGAGAATACTGTAAAAAATAATAATAATAAAAAAAATTTAAAAAGCGAGATTATCATCCAGAAAAAAAAAAAAACACAAAAAAGTTGATCCTCTGAGCCCCCAGAAAAATGGCCACATCTTCTGGCCTCCTCTCGCACTGAGTCGTCCTGCGGTCCACGTAGTTATATTCCACGGGAGGCTGCTTGCGTGGGTCCCCCCCCCACCACATACACACCTCCCGCGTCCCCTCCTAAGTGGTGGTGGGAGCCGGCGCTGCGGCCCCCTCGCTCGCTCTCTCTCTCTCTCTCTAGCTCTCTCTCTTTCACGCGCTTGGCACTCACCTTTGCGCTGCGTTGAGGCGAGTGAAAACCAAGGCGAACTCGGGCGAATGCCGCAAGCCCCGGCCGGCCGCGCTTATATATCCCCGCGCAACACCATTTACAGCGCTTTGAGGCTCGGCATCGGGTGGCCCCACCACCCACAAACCCCCCCCCCCACCCCCCGAAAAAAGATGCATGGGTTTCGAAAAAATGTGTCAAGTAGTCTCGAGCTATTTTTAGGCGAACAAACGAGGATGCTACCATGCGCGCATGAGGCCTATAGCGAGACGCGTGGAAACCCGAGCGCGCCCGCGGCCGCCCCGCTGGACGCGTCGCGCCCCCGCGTTTGATTTACGAGCGCGCTTCTGAAACGCCGATATATTTTTTTTTTTTTTTTTTTGACGCCGCGAGTTTCATTTATAAATAAATCGGTTTGTATGAAAGCGCGGTCTCATTAACACCGAAGCTGCGCCCCCCCCTCCCAATTAAACCAAGAACGCTTTGATTCATCGTTAAAATATCCTATTTGAATAATTGAATATTATAAAAGCATGTTTTAAATACTTTTTTTTCCCACTTTGATATTATTAAAACAGATTGCTTGTTAGGCTTTACAAAGTGTGTGCATGTGTGTTTTGTTTTATTTTATTATCCTCTGCTACCTGCAGCGTGTCATTAATTAATACAAATGTTTTTTTGCGGATGCTCTCTGCATTAGCGATGACTCACTCGCCTGCTTGGTTCTCCGCTTTGCGTCTTATGCAATGATAATCAGCGATGATTCGTTTCAGTTGAAAAGTGCTTTTCGTTGGTGCTCGCAGCCACTTTACAGAG
Organism: Dactylopterus volitans; assembly: GCA_901007715.1. Lineage (NCBI taxonomy): Eukaryota > Metazoa > Chordata > Actinopteri > Syngnathiformes > Dactylopteridae > Dactylopterus > Dactylopterus volitans. The sequence goes on from CAAKHG010046054.1 coordinate 2,347, forward strand.
TGAGACTGGAATACGGAGCACGTTAAAATAATACGAACATCATGCACTTTATTGGGTACTAATAGGTACTAATAAAAGGTTCTCCTGCTGCTGTGGCTCATCTACTTCAAGGTTTGAGGTGTTATATGTTCAGAGATGCTCTCCTGCCGACCTCGGTTGTAACGATGGTTCATTGAGTAGCTGCTGTCTTTCTATTAGCTGGAGCCAGTCTGGCCATTCTCCTTTGACCTCTGACCTCTGGCATCAACAAGGCGTCTTCACCCAGAGAACTGAGCATCACTGGGTATCTCCTCTTTGTGGGACCATCCTCTGTAAACCCCTAGAGATGGTTGTGTGTGAGAACCCCAGCAGATCAGCAGCTGCTGAGACACTCAGGCCAACAACCGCGACACCTTCAAAGCCACTTAAACCACCTTTCTTCTCCATCCCGATGCTGGTTTGAAACTCAGCAGGTCCTCTTGCCCACGTCCACACGCCCGGATGCGTTGAGCGGCGGCGACTGTGTGTGAAGCGTCACGCACTGAAAGCAAGTTAGACCTACTTCTATTGTTATTATGAGGTCGTCGGAAATTGACTGGAGTCTGACTTTTCAGCATTTCTGCTCTTGCAGCCGAAGGCAACACGGCCCCAAGACGGTCTCAGGCATGTGCAGCCTCTGCCTATACAAAGTGACATTAACTAGCTGAACCTTAGGCGCCGGCTAGCATATATACATATATCCTTTTGAACTTCATATGCAGTGAGTCGAGCATCAGAAAGAGCCCAGCAGCCAAACAGCAAGCGAGGCTTTGGGGTCTAAACCGGCGGATCCCCGTTCATCAATCGGCAATGCACAAACCATGCGCACATCTCTGTGTGCTGCGTAGTTGCAGGATGGTGAATGTGGTTTTATGGATCACGTGACATCCACATCATGAGATGCAAATATCTAGATATCTGCCAAGGAGACCCAAACCATTTGCTTTTCATTAATCTTGGGGATTTATGCACGAGGGTCCACAAACCAGCAAGGGATGCCTCTAAAGAATGTTAGGTCTGTCCAGTAGAAGGCAGTACTAGTCCTGATGAAGGGAAGGTGGTGCATTTTTGGAAGGCCTGCGAACATAATGTGCAGCCGCATGGATCCTGTTTGTGTGATTTTAAGAGGGGCACCGTCCATTTAAATCTTCACTCTCGTTCTAAACACCAAAATCAATTAAACTGGACCTGCGTGATTGAGGATACCAGTGAATCAAAGTGAGATTCAGATTCCCATCACCTCTTCCCTTCTTAAATGTCAAAGAAAAGGCGACTAAGATCATTGGTTTTAAATGACTTGACTAAACAGACAACTGTGCCCACATGCTCGGCCCTTTAGCCCCGCCCACCCAGTCATTCTTCCGTTGAAAGTCTTTGTGTGATTTTTGACGGCGTCTTTAAACTGGGCAAAGAGGATAATTTAGTTGCCGCTTTTCTCCAGTTCCGACTGTTGGGCAAGGCTGAGCCCTTCCTGCTGTGATTCTCTTATGTGGGTGTACAACAGACGCCTCTTTGTCGGCTCCAATTAGCGCAAAGTGCAGCGGCTCGTCTTCTAACTTGGAAAAAGGGAGGCATGATCACGTAACGCCGGTTCCTGCTCCCCTCCGCTGGCTTCCCGTCTGGTTCGGGGTTGATTTTTTTTTCAGATTTTATTGCTTGTTTTTAAGGTTTTAGACGAACCTTTTCCCAGCTAATTTACGCATTCTGCTACATCTGCGGCTCTGGATGTTTGGAGATCAAAGTGGAAAACTCTTTAAATATAAGAGCTGATATAGACCCTAAAATCATATAAGTTGCTTCTAAAAACCCACCCTTTTTCTCTTTGGTTTTAAATTCAGGTCAAATTAGACACCCCACATTCATAGTGCTGCTACTCTTTTATTATATGATATTCATTTTTAAGTTTTGTGCCATTCTGACTTTGTATTAATTGAGCCTGTATTCCACTTTGGTCAAATGAGGTTGTTTTAAATGTACTATACAAATAAGCTTAGCGTTGACTCTTAAAATTATACCCCTGACATCCACCACAGCGCTTCCATGAACATCAGCTCCAATTCATAAACTTGAATTTAGCAGCCATTGGAGTGTTTCCAATATAGCGTATCATATTTTCTTTCAGTATCTTATTACATCATGAACCACAGATTTTTTTTTGCTCTTGATGCTGCATCGAGATCACTTGTGACATGATTTCCGAAAAGGTTCCAATGACCTATCTTACACATTTGCTGTCATAACAGAATATGTCAAAACATATTCAGATTTAAGAAAACAAAAGGGGAAATAAAACTATGCCCTGACTTCTGTTTAGCTTCAAATTACTCATAACCGTCCAACACAGGCAGATTAGAAATAACAGCAGGCGGCCGTGTCGTCTCTTAAATACGTTTATTAATGAGTTCCAGGTTCTTCATCAGTTCAACACACTAACATCCATCTCTTTGTGCCACACGTGCACCAAAGATTGTATGCATCATCGTGCCACATCAACGAGGGGGAGCAGCAGGCAGGTACAGAACGTCTGAGGTTTCTTGTCTTTTCGTCAAAACAGTCTGGAAAGTCGGGATTTCCGTTCACCCATTATTCAAGATAGGGAAAGAGGTATGTATATGTTGCTTCTCTTTATTTCATGAGGTCGCAGAACTCTGTGGAGATTAAAAAAAATAAAAAAAAGAGAAGAAGAAGAGTCCTTTTAAGCGCGGTAAATGTGTTGCTTTTCCATGCACTTTTTTACAGAGGGCAGCTTTCAGCACCAAGTAGTGGACAGCTCCCCCGCCCCAAACGGCTCCTTTTCTAATCTCCTGATAGTTATTTTAACACGTTTTGCAGGCGCCCACCTTCAACCCCAATCTTGCCATCGCCATCTTTATCTCCCGCAGCCATCAGAGTCTTGGTCTCGGCCGTCGTCAGCTCCCTCGCCCCCGGCGAGAAATTCTGAAGGAACAGTCTGAGACAAAAGTGTGAGTATCCAGCTTAAATCAGTGTAGGATGCATCCTTTCCGATGACATTTTATCCAGTCTGAGCTGTCGTAATCCCCCGCTGGCCATTGCTAACCCCTTTAAATGCAATTGCCCAAATGCCATTCATGCAAGTGACCTCTGCCTGAGGGTCTTTACAAGAGATATATACCATAGATGTAACACTAATGCGCAAACGCATCCATCCTCTATCCTTATTGCCCCACCACCACCACCACCACCAGCAGCAGCACCACCAGCAGCAGCACCACCACCACCACCACCACCACCACACACATATAAACACACGCACTACAATCTTACTTGAGCTCCTCCTCCTCGATGTATCCGCTCTTGTCTTGGTCCAACACTGTAAACACATTTTTCCCGTTTGCCTGAGACGAGCCACTCAGTCCCACTTGCGCAAAGAATGACTTGTAGTTGAATGTGCCCGGAGCTACGAGGGCGCAGAGAGAGGGAGGGAGAGATGAGGAGGGACGGGGAGACAGGCAAATCTGGGAGTGAGAAGTCAATCAGGGGATGAAAAGGCAGCGATAATGGCGAGCGGCTGAATAGGGATGTCGCATTTACTCATCCGCTCAGATGGCTTTCATTCTTCGACCCGTGGCATTTACCAATACTCACCCTGTAGCGCATCGCCGTCTCATACCATTATAGGTGATGTCATTATGCTATTGAATGCCAAAGAAGACTGACTGATGCCCAGGGCTCTGATACAAACCTAAATGTTAAAAGCATTTTTATTTATCAAGCCATTTAGAATGGGAGGGAGTCATCCTCCCTTCCCGATACGCCGTCAAAAGATGGCAAATTAAATACACTCTGATTTACAAAGTTTGATAAGGGAAAAGATGCTTCACAAATATCCCTTTGCAACTACTCATTCACATGCGGGCCTGGAATGCGAGCAAAAAGTGAAATATGACAAGTCTTGAATGTTAGTTTACCCGTAACATTGCTAACAGGGGGGGGGGGATTTTCTGAAATAAAAGGCCACGCAAGTGCTGACATTTGATTTCCATCCAGGCGTTTGAGCCGTGTCTGCCTTGTCATGCAAAAAATAATTGCGAGAGATAAATAATTAAGGGCTCTGGGATGTGAGGGCGGTATAGCTCGCGCCATTCGGTCTTCTCTGGGTGGGAACTCAACATAAACACTGTGGTATCCCGGTGTTAGCTGCTCTCCTGCCACTCGGCTGCCTGGTTACCTGCAGGCTCCCTTTTCCCTCTCTGAACAACGGATCATACAGGTATCCCCTTTGGGAGTGGCTTCCGTGTTGGATGTATATTTGCATGTGCCCTTGGAGTTGCTGATTAATGAATAGTAAAAGTGTGCATCTCCTTGCGTGCGAGCGCGAGTGTGCGCGCGCGTGCATGTGCGCGCGTCGTCTGACTCACCTTGACAAGCCTGGACCGCAGCCCTGATGTCCTCGTCGCTCAGCATCCCTGCAAATGCCATGGTCCTCTGTGGTTGCCTGAGGGCTACACACACACGCACGCACACACACACACACACGCACACATACACACACAAACAAACACACGCAGGGGAAAAATGTGAAGTGACAGTAAATGAAGCTGGTGAAGGTGTTTTCCTGCCGTCAGATAACAGTTTGTCAGACAAAGACAGTCGGAGCTTGTTAAGCATTCTTATCAACCTCCCCTGCACGCAGTCCAGGTACATCAGCGCTGTTGGAAAAAAAAAACCAAGTTGCTGAGTTGTACCTTCTAACAGAAGGGATGCACCATTTTGAAAGTGCGGTGTTATCGCCTAAAAAAAAAAGGGTAATGTTTCCTCAGCAAGAGGGAAAGAGCACAATTTCAGATGTAGAGATGCATGTTTATGAGGAAAACACTCCCCCTTCAGAGAAAGTTGTTGCAAGTTACAAAAAGAGGGTTGCAGATCCTATTTTCACCTCCTGCATTTTGACATTCACAGCAGCAGGAGCTGCGATAGACGAATGCTCAGACACGCGCATGCAGATCTGCCAGCTACCATCCCATGAATTTGGATTACAAAAAAGAAAAAAAAAATAGAGAGAGAGAGAGAAAAGGAGGCTGGTACTCACCGTACTCCGGCTGAGGTTCGCTCTCTCTCTGAGCCTGTGTTTTCCTTCCTTCTGTGCCTGCGAGCCGCCGACAGACTCATGCAGCTTCGTGATCCACAGTGCAAGAAGCAATCTGACGTATTGTCCTCAAACCCGTGGAGATTTGCCCCGCGCACCAGAGCGCCTCCTCCTCCTCCATCAGTTAATCAGAGCAGATAATTTTCTCACTCGTATCGGTGTGCAAAGTTGCAGGCATGAGATTGAGTCAAAAGCAAACACACAAAAATAAGGCAATTGTAACCACATAAGCATAAATAGATATATTTTTGTTTAATCAGTGAAAACTTTAATCATTATTCTCCTTCTACTTTTTTTATACTACTATGACTAGTATTGTAGCATTGTCCCAGTAAATGCTATTTAAGTATGTGTATTCTAGCCACCCTGGAATTGCAAAAATAAAAACGTTAAGTGTGTGAAAATTGTTGTGCTAATCCACATTATTTTCGAGGAACCTGCAAAGAATACAATTTTAATTTCATAATGACAAAAAAAAAGTCATTTTTCCATTCTTGTAAGGGTTTTCCGTGTATAACGATGGGAACATTGTGCAGGTTTTGTTATGCTGGTTTGTTGTCACACTGCAATCGCCTGTCATAAAAACAATCAATCTTTAGGAGCTGTGAACAGTAACCGAGGGCCAATATTGACTTCCCCACAAAAAATATATGCGTTCTGATATTAACGTGAAATCACCAGTGCAGGGAAATGAAAATGAAATCGTGACAATGGCGCTCGGGACCGCATCCGTCAAATTTCCCCTCCTCCTGCAACTTGGCTTATTGATGGTTTATTGTCTGTCATAAATGTGGCGATAAACAGTGAACGAAAGCGGGTCGCGCCTTCTGGGGGCGTCCGGCGTCTCGCACGGTCGTCGAACGACTGCTGTAAATTTCTCTCCCCAGCGCTCGACGCTAAAAAGCCCAGGATTTTCCTGGCCCGACGACCGTCCGCTCCGATTGGCCGTGCGCGCCTCGTCGCGCAGCCGCTGCGCGTCGCGATTGGCCCGCGCGGCCGTCGCTCGCCCGCAGCGAAACGCCCCCGACCCCGCGGTGTGACGTTGTGCGGGAACATGGCGCGTCGGAGGAGATGTGTTCCCTGGTAGTCGGGGCTATTGATTTTGCGGCTGCCAGCTACGCGCGCCGAACGACGGCGAGGCGCACGAACCGAGCATGACGGGCGGCGAGGGGCGATCGCGCCTTCTGTCCGAGCGGACGGCGGCGGAACCGCGCGTCCTGTAGCCGCGTTCGCTGTCGTCAGCTGAAAACTGCTACCGTTGACATGCTAGCCGAAGCCGCCGGGCTAGCTAGCTGGCTAATTGAAAACGCTAAACAGCCTGAAAGGGGGTGGGGGGGAGAAAAATAATGCTCGTTTGTGTGGCGTCACGTTGATTATCAATGATTGAGATATTCTGTCCGGCGTCACATCAGCCGTTTGTTGTCTACGACGACGATTCCCGTCGGCTAACAGCTCGTTAGCTAAGCTAGCAGGATGGGGAGCCGTCTTGGATGTGTTTTGTTGCTGGCCAGTGCGATTTTTTCGTCGGCGTGTTGGCTGACTGAAGGTGCCCCTCTTCCGTATCCTCACAAATCAGGTGAGACGGCTGACTGTTGACTCACACACACACACACACACACACACACACACACACACACACACACACGCACGCGCGCACGAACACACACACGCGCGAATAAACGTCTGGTGACTTCCTTGTGACCCGCGTTTGCCCCGCTGCTCGGCAGGTGTTTCTGTTTCGCTTGGGCTGCCCGCTTTTACCGCGGCTAGCAACACAGCTAGCAGCTAGCAGCCCCGCGGCCAATCACCGGCGCTCACTCCCGGCTGTCGTGGCCGAATGGGCGCTCATAAAAAAGCCGACCGTCGTCCCGAGTTTACGCGTTGGCAGACTCGGCAGCGTGCCTGCCCTCGAACGGTGTTGTTCTCGATGATGCTAATGAGTCCCTCACGACCTAGCAACACTAGCTGTGGCAGGCTGGGGGGTGGGAGAGAGAGAGAGAGAAAAAAAAAACATAGGCAACGTATTCCGTAACCAGGTCCAGTTCTATTCTCGTTGATGGGTGACACACGTCATCCATCGCCTCCGAGTTAAAAGTCAGTGCGCCTGCAGGTGCAGGTGAAAGGGCACCTGACGGTGGAGGAGATGGAGGCCCAACGGTCTGGAAACCTGGTTGCTTGTTTACATGCGCACCTCGGATAACCTCTCATAACCTCCCTGATATCCATCCTAGTGCCCATGCTCGTAACATACTTAAGATGGCTTACGTTTAGATGAATTTAGGTGTCTCTTTTTTTTTAATGATGCCAGATGAATAAAAAAAATCACTGTCATACTACGCCGGCTTTGCATCCAGGTGGTGAACTCATTTGATATTTACCACCAGGGTGTGTTTATGCTTATATGTTAGATCTGAATAAACACGAGGGGGCTGGCTTCATGAAAACTATTCGGTTCTAACTGTTACGCAGTATTTGCACCACTACAGTGGGAACAGTGCTTTGTAAAGGTCTGTGCATCAACAGAAAATTAACCGGTGACAGGCCGTTTAATACTTTCAAGTCATTTATCGAGGAGAAGGGTGCAACATTTAGAATGTGGCTGCCTTTCCTCCATCTCAATGCAAATTGAATACTGAAAAGGTTGCCTGTTTGCCACACAAAATTAGGATGCCTCAAATCCGCATGGAGGCAAGGGAATTGTCACCAGCTGCAACAGCATATGGTTGGCGTTGTTTTAATCCCGTGTCTGTCATATTGGCAAAATGTGATCCTGCAGACACCTAATGCAGCAGAACCTTGCATATAAGTGATTTGATTTGTCCGTGTCTGGCCAGATTTGGTCACCACATTAGTTTGAGAACAATGCAAGATGTTGTCATGAATCTATACAGGTGCGCAGTTGAGCTCAGATATGGGCGCCCTGTGATCTTGCAGTAGTGGCTACCTAAATTACAATGGAGCAGTAGCTGCTGCAGCCAACTCATGTCACGAACTGTAAACCTGTTAACGTGTGTCCTGGCTGCTGTGATGCTGTCGCGAGATGTTCTCCGGTGCCACCTTTTCCCTTTGTTTATGCATCTTTTCACAGGAAAAGGCTCAGTCTGATCTCCTCTAGTCTAATCTGCCTTCCCTACAAGAAATGAATAGAGTGTGGAAGTCAATATCTGGTAGTGGGCTTGGAAATGTATAACCGCAACACATTCCACTCTTATCAGCCCCGGTCAATGATTAGCAGCAGTAATGTTTGCGTAATCGTAAAACAACATACAGGAAAGTAACGCAGCGATTTTTTTTTTTTATGCCCTTGTCACATGGCAATCTGTCCACGGCCTCACCTCCTCTGTCCTCAGCCTAGAGTCATTTTCCAGCATGTGTGCAGATGTGCGACGGCGTTGCAGCTCGTCCTCACACATCAAATATGGATAATGGTAGATTCCACGCAAGTGTCAATACTTTAACCGTAATAACATTCAGATGACGCGATGCATGTCTAGCTAGTTAGTCACATTGGACATTGGCCTTAACTTTCCACTGTGCTCATCAGTGATTCATTGACTACCGGCAAAGGCTGCTTTTGCAAACCAGTCTAACTGTCGAGCTTTGGCTCAGACCAGTTGGCTGCTTCGCAGTCCAAACAATTGCTTCATGAAATGCATAATTGTTAAAGTGCTTTTCATTTTCACGGTATGTTACAAAGGGGTACGCAAATGTTGCCCCAAGGCCGTCATGTGACTTGCTCTAGGATGTTGTTTTCTTTTGTTGTGGTAGTGGGGGGAAAAAAAAACACCCCTGAATTGCTATTTGAAATTTTGTAAACGGCGATCTGGGCGAGGGCACGCCGGCCCCGATGGTTGGCTGCCTCAGATACCTGGGCTCTTTATTGGATTGATGACGCTCGGCGCTTCTTGTTTTTAGCAGACACGGACAAGCGGTTGCGCAGAGCCCAGACACGTCAGTCAGACAGTGCCACCCTCCATTCTTCATGCAACAGGAAGTACAGACATCCACTGTTGTAAACACTTGTGGGTGAAATCCGCAAAAATGGGTCACCTCCTCCTCCTCTGCATGAATGCCTACTGAAATATGCAGCGGAACCGAAATAAGACCTGGCAGCTCCCTGCAGTATTGGTCCCAAAAACCAGTCGAGTCATTTAAGTGGGACCTGCCAAGTCATAATATGAACCCATGACTCAGATAAGGCCTGAACCAAGGAGCCCCGATCCCATGTAGCGCTGCCTTGACTGAGCTTATGTTTCTTTCTATTACACCGCTGCTTCAAATTCTGTGACAGTCCTCCAAAGTTAAGCTTTAACTTTATTAGGACGATCGGAACACTCCGAACTATATTTGAAATTTCACGCGTTTAATCATCGATCGAGGATGTGTTTTGCTAAAGAAATATGGCCGCTCATAACCCGTTTTAGAGCTTGCCGGAAGAGGGGCCGTTTGAGACTCGGTTTTACGAGCGGCTCCACCTCGGTTCTCGTGACTGTTTACGTAGTGATACACAAGTTTATAGTGGGACGGTATTATATCATTGTCAGGCTGGCACGGCGGTAGTAAAGCACGCGGTGGACGTTGTCGCCCTCCGCGCTGTAAACTTGGTGGAAAGACTTGAGATCGGCTAACCGCAGCTTGTTTACATCTGCTAATGGCCATGACTATCACTTAGAACGTTCATATCCTCCTCATCACTGGGACGCTCTCAGTGCACTTGATTACAGTAAACACTTAAGGAGGCAGGTAATCATGGAAACACCGGACGGTTGCAGGGACAACTCGATTCATTTTGCCTCCGTTTACCCATTGAGACACTGTTTTGTCTGTCTGGAGGCCGTTCCACTGGTCTTTCCTCCTCATGTCTCATTGAATATAGTAAGACATACAACAAGCTACCAGTTTTTAAAAAAATATTTTCTTTAGCTATAGGCTCTATTATGGCTCTAGGAGGGAGGTGGCTGCTCGTGCAAACACTCTGCAGTCAGTAGTTTTGCAGGAGAAATTTCATATGGTTCGAAGTGTTGTTTTTTTTTGCTGTGTAAACACTGTGCTTCCTCATGTCGAGATAAAGATATGATAATGATATATTATTCAGCCCTAGCCTGGAGGGAATTCCTTTCGGATTTGGTACAAATGTCAAATGAAGCTTAGCTGAGCTGATATGATGTTGGTGATCGGGGGGGGTCAAAGGTCAAGGCCGTCACATTATGACAGCGTTTTGAGTATGAAAAGATGAAGTGCTGACAGTGTCCTGTTCCCAACGCATGCATTACAATTCATTCAAAATCCCCCTCACGTGCATTACGGACGCACATGGATGCTAAATGCGGCGAGACTGGCGCACGGCGGCAAGCTGATAATGGACTGCGAGGAAGAAAAACGATGTAACTTGTTAATTCACATCTACATTGTTTCCTCTGCTGCGTTCTTAATCGCAGAGCTGCACGCGGGAGGGAAGCCCAAAGCTGGCGTCGCCGTATTTCTCGTTTTAACTTTTTCCGAGATGCCGTGTCCGCGCCTGACTGAGGCCGATCTGAAGGTCCGCAGGTCTCGCAGGAGGGGAAGTGAGACTTTGGGCAAAGTCTGACATTGAGGCCTAATTTTATTAATGAAAGGCCCGCTTGGAAATCCAGCTGAGTAAATAATTAACATGTAAGTGCCATTCAAGGCATGCGTGCATGAATAAGAACATGTATTTCATTCCGACATGTCTCTTAGTCACCAGGCTCCAAGTGCAGGCGCCCCTCGTGTTACGCCATCGGACTTTGTTTCAAAGAGCGCAGGACCGCTTTCAGCCTGGGTTTTTTTTTTTTTTTTACAGCTTATAGCGTAGCTTAGATCTTTAAGGGGTTTATTTTCTTTAATAAAAGAGGAGTAGCCATGGACTTGAGGCTGTAACGCCGGAGTGAGAAAATATTAAATCCACGGTAATGTGAAGGTAAATTTATTCACCATAAGCTTATTGCTTAATATGAGCAAAGAACAGAGTCTGTTGCCTCCAGCTCTTTACTCACTTCAGCTCTGACATTATAGCAGAGGTCTCCAAAAAAAAAAAAAAAAAGAATTCCATCCGGGAAACGTTTATCACTCATCAAACATTTGAAGCCGCTCTTTTAAGGGCTCCTTTTCCACAGTGTGAAAAGACGTCCCTGACAAGATGTTCTGTCGCAGCCAACCGGCAGTGGCCGTCATCAGCCATAACATTATGACCGCTGCATGTTTGCCGAGGAGTGCAATGCGTTAGTGATGCTGTTGAACTGTGCGGGGTTAGACTGGGAGGCGTCCTCAGTATTTTGTCACTCTAATGCTTAGTTGGATGACAAAGATATTAGGGACACCTCTCAGTAGAACCCAGTGCAGTTCAACAGCATCACAAATTACAGTCCCAAAAATTTGTCAACACCTCTCTCAAACAGATTCAGTAAAAAATTCAACGTAAAACTCCTCCTGAAGGGCGGATTTATCGCAGGTCGGCTGCGTCGCGTTCTGTGGGGGAAACACACGGTGGTTTTTTATGTTATGGCTGATCGATGTATGTTGTCGTCTTGGCAAAAGCAGCAGAGGATTTCGGGCTCGCGAAATGGGGGCTTTTCCAGAAGCCTCCCAGTGAATGTGCAGCGCACTCAGCAGCGTATTCACAAATGCTATCATGCAAATTGATAGCGTGAAGAGTTTTTTTTTTTTGCCAGCACTATACTTTTGCGGCGATCGCAAATTGCCTCATTTAGGTTCCCTTGGCTTGCCAGGTGCGTCGGAGGTTACACCCAAAGTCGTTCCAAACACGTGTTTTTGTGTTCTTCTTTGGTGTTTTCGCTGGCCGGTTGTCACATTTCAACAACTGCCAATGTCTGTCAAATATGTTTTTAATGTGGCAGCGGAAGCCAGCGGCATTGAGAGAGAAAATAGACGGACTACATGTATGAATTTCCTCTGACATTAAATGAAGAGCCCAGCGATGACGTGGTGTCGCGTGGCAGACATGAAATGAATCTCAATCCTGGCTGACACTTTGGCTCACGGCGAACGCTCCTCCGGGAGCTGGAGGGCTTGCTGCACAGCTGCTCTGCGATGCACTCTGCCATCCAGACACAAAGCGGTAATATCACCGCTCGGCCTGTTTGTTAGCCCACTTCTCAACAGTTTACAAGCTCTTTCCCCCGGGTTTATTTCAACGCCGCGTCTTATTTATGGCCGCATTGGAGGGCCGAGCTCGCTGCCAGGTTAAATATTTCGGCTCTGCGGGAGAAGCGCCGGCCAGAGTTGCCATCCTACTCAATTATATGGCCATCAGTTTAAGCCACGTGCGCAGAGATAAGCCCTAAACAAATGGTCTGCGTCTCACATTTTCATTGGCAAACAGCAAAACTGTGCATAAAAGCCATCATCTTGCAAGGGCTGTGATAGCCTTATCACAGCCCTTGAGTCAGCAGTTTAAAAGTCTGTACGCTTTCCTCCGACTTTATGTTCCATTAAAGGAAGAGCACGTTATTCTTTTGTCACACATCCTCGTTCATTTAAAATAGATCCATGAAAAAGTGGCTTGGAATGACAATCTCCTTGCCGCTGTACTAAGGGATTTGAGCAAATCAGTATTTCATATTTTTGAAATCACCTGAGAGCATAAACTGATATGCATTAATAATTAAATCTCATGCTGTTTGCAAGGTAATACCTTTTTTTTTTTTTTTTTTTTTGAATTTAGCCTGCTCAGTCATTTATTACAAAGGACTCAGACTGTTTGCTTTGCCGTAATATTAAAGCTCTTTTTCCGCCTCATGTGCCCATGTGAAAACAACGTCAGGCGACCGTAGGCAGCTTTTTGCTCCGGTTCTTATTCATGCACCCACTTTCCTCTCTTTGGAATTTGTAGTTCAGCAGAAGGAGACTCGGTAGGTGTCGATTCTCCCACCAACAGACAAGATGTACCTGACGCGCTTCCACCAGTGGGAGACTGAGTAAACACAGGGGGACGCCGGGAGTGGAGGGGGGAAAAAACCCTCTCTCATTACTCTCTCAGCCAAACCCTCCCAGTACAAAGACACGCTGTATTTGGCTGCGATTGTGTTTGCGTTTATTACGACGCCGCGAGACGCAAAATTACAAACAGCAGGCCTCCCGACCGAAGCAGAGAATTCAAAGAGTGATGGACGCAAAAAAAAAACAAAACGCCCGAGCCACAAACAGGGAGGACTGAGCTCAACATCAGCGTCGTGACCGCTGACCGGCCACGCGGGAGCGAGGGGAGAAGAAACACAAGTGACCACCAGCAGTCACACCGTTAAAATAAGCAGTGACATTTGGGGGATGAGGCGAGGTGGACATGCAGTGAGAGGACATGGTGACAGAGTCTCGCTCGCAGCCAGCCAAATGATCGAGTTTTTGCCAGAATTGTAACACGCACAACTCGGGTTGGGCGGCGTCCAGAATTTTTATTCCGTGAAACCCCGCCCACACATATGTTCCTGGGGTATTCAGTATGACTGCGACTAATTCAAAATCATGTTCTAGTACTTATAGGCTTATCAAATGCTGTCCGTGTGAAATGCAAGCGGAAGCAGAATGTGATGATTTCCGAAACGTTGAGACGGCACGTGTGACTGAAAATGGCACGCGGACAGCATTTCAAATGCAAATGGAAATGTGCTTGTTTGCTGCATGCTGGTTTTGAAATGAAGGCCAGCAACTAGGGCTGCAACTAACAACCGTTTTCATTGTCGACTAGTCACAGACAACTGAAACGATTGGTCGACTAATCGGATAATTATTCAGTTTTTCTTAAATATAGCCTGAGGTTGCTTTAATAATGTGGCAAATGATAATAAACGCAAGAAAGGCGGGTACTTCAATGAATACGTTTTGTTTGTGAGGCCAGTCTGCTTGTTAGCTTAGAAGCTAATATCTTGCCGAGGCGAGTCCGACTCCGTTTCGTTCAACCGTCCGACGCGTTTTCTCTTCAAGCGCTCGTGCATTACCGACGTGCTGTCGTGATAAGCGAGTTCTGCTTTGCAAACCTTGCATGTTATCTTTTTATTCGCCGTATCCAAGCTAGTTTTTGTACGCGTGGCTGCTATTATGGGCCGCCAGCATATGTGTATACACTACTGCTCGGCAGAGACGCTATTGCGCATGTGCGACTCTCGACAGAGATTGTAGTGAAGTAAGATGCCTCACTCCATTGGAAAAACACGTCTGGGGACAGTTGTCGACAATGGAATTCGTTGTCAACTATTTTCATTATCGATTTTTGTCGACAACGTCGACGAATCTCTGCAGCCCTACCAGCAACATGTTTCAACGCGTCAGTGTTCACCGCTCGTGTTGCTGCACTGGAGCCTGCCTCTGATGACAATCGCCTGCCGCATGCGTCCAATTTATGATCATAGGAATTCATCAACATATTGACCTGGGTAGAAGGAGATTTATTGCGCATGCAAGTTTCACGAATCCCACGTACCATTTTTTTCATCACGGTCTTGAGTGAAAGCAAAAAATTAGACAAGAAAGCATACATGTTAGGGCATGATGACAAAACCATATCACAGTACGATCTGCAAGCACAGGTTGTAAAGGTACATATCATGTTATATTTGTGTTTCCCCTAAAACCTCAATATAAATGCTTCTGACGGTCTTTAACATTTTTATGGCAACTGCATGGAAGCCAAAGCTGTACTCTCAACTGTATTACAAGGACGTGTTTAATAATCTGTTTGAATAACATTTATTAAGCAAAACCACAGGAATGGATAAAAAAATAAACAAAACCCTTCCTCACTGCCCAACCCTGGAAAAACATGAAATCAATAAAAATAGAATACTCTAAAATCTAGCTGCACAAATTCAAAATTAACACTAGCTTAAAGCATAGCAGTGCCAGCCCTGCTTTCTGTGTAGTTTTTCCACAAGAATTTCAATATGATACTCATTAAAGTGGGCAGGTAATAAGCATTCGCAGTGACACTATAAAAAAAAAAGAAATGAGATCAGCCCATTTGTGCTGTTCTATATGTTCATGTTTTACTTTCATCAGTGGCTAATCTGATCCATATTGCTTGTTAAAGTTATTTAAGCAACGTTAAAATCAACCCAGAAAATCAACCCAGAATTCCACTGCTGCCCGGCATTGCCCCTGATAAGATGAAGTATTTATTTTAATGACTTTGAAAAAGATTGTCCTTGTTTTTCTTTTTTTTTCTTTTTTGGTTCCGTTTTTTTAAAGCTCGGTGTAGTTTTGATCAGGTCTTTTTATGGCAGACGTGCTGTCATGTTTCCCGGCGAGTCACTGGCGCAGCCGAATGATGCTGCAACAAATCGAGGGAGTGTTTTTTTTTTGTTTTTTTTTTCTCAGGCAAGCACAATGAGGCTCTCCACCAGTGAACACAGTAAAGTCAAAATTCATACTGTTGGGCAGAGTTACACAAATGCACTTTCTACGCTGTTTATGCCATTATTCCTTCAGTCTGATATGAAAATGTTAAGAACTCGACTGCTCTTGGCTTCAGGCTCCAGGTGAAATTATGTGTTGTGACAGTATCTTTTACAGGGTTGGATGTGCAAGTTTCACGTCTCAACTGTAAATACTGAATCTGTCAAAAAAAAACAAAAAAACGCAGTCTTTTTTTTTTTTAATTCTCACAGCATCCTTGAAAATTCTGAAATAGCAGTGTCAATAACTGGGCAGTGGCGGGCAGTATAGCAACCTGCATAGCGCTTCCGTTTAAACATTCTGGTGTAACCCTCCGCCGGGTGCACTTGGTTCAGAGGTCTCGCAGAAACAAAGCTTTTGCGCCGGATTCAGAGTCTGTTGCACTAAAATAGAAGAGCTCCGTCCGTGTCAGTGCTGGTTGGCATCAGCGCGGCGAGGGGAGCAGCGCGGCAGCTGGGCTGCAAGGCTGCTGTCAGCCCTGACACTTAAACTGCTGGGCCAGCAGCGAACTCACCAGCACAGTTTCACACCTGCTGTCACTACTGCCGCACCATCAGCTGCCTATCAGCCATCAGGAAACCCCCCCCCCCCCCCCCCCCGACCGCCCCCCTGA